>JAVRKA010000478.1:0-103368 GCA_034508555.1 Venustoraphidia nigricollis
CTTTTTGCTAAACTCCATTTCTTATACTTCATTACCTTTTGGCATAATGATGTGAATCGTCACTTATACTTCTTTACCTATTTCAGGTATTCTAGTCATGTGACGTGTATGCCCTATTACCTTTTGATATGAGGATATCAAATGTAGCTAAGTCTTCTATACTCTTCGATATTTTCTGTGTAGATGTAACTTACGCCGAATTACCTCAGAAGGAAAATAAGATCAATTGATCTAAGCAACATAAAACCACATAAAATAACGTCGAATCAAATAAATAAAAGTGCCAATTGTTGATTTTGTTTTTCCTGATTCTAGAACTATTTACATTTTCACGATATGACAATAGATAAAAAAGTTATGTCCATTTTTTTGAAATTTCAAACTTAAAACTGGTCTCCTGAACACTTTGATATTTGTTGCTTATACCCAATTACCTTTTAACCGTCGATATAGTTGCCGATTGGCATTTTAAAAATAGGTGCCGATAGGCATTTCAGATATAGAAGCCGATAGGCATTTCAAATATAGGTGCCGATAGGCATTCCAGATATGGTTGCCGATTGGCATTTCAAATATAAGTGCTGATAGGCATTTCAGATGTAGTTTTCGATAGGCATTTCAAAAATAGGTGTCGATAGGCATTTCAGATATAGGTGTCGATAGGCATTTCAGATATAGGTGTCGATAGGCATTTCAGATATAAGTGTCGATAGGCATTTCAGATATAGGTGTCGATAGGCATTTCAGATATAGGTGTCGATAGGCATTTCAGATATAGATGTCGATAGGCATTTCAGATATAGGTGTCGATAGGCATTTCAGATATAGGTGCCGATAGGCATTTCAGATATAGTTGCCGATTGGCATTTTAAAAATAGGTGCCGATAGGCATTTTAAAAATAGGTGCCGATAGGCATTTCAGATATAGAAGCCGATAGGCATTTCAAATATAGGTGCCGATAGGCATTCCAGATATAGTTGCCGATAGGCATTTCAAATATAGGTGCTGATAGGCATTTCAGATGTAGTTTCCGATGGGCATTTCAAAAATAGGTGTCGATAGGCATTTCAGATATAGGTGTCGATAGGCATTTCAGATATAGGTGTCGATAGGCATTTCAGATATAGGTGTCGATAGGCATTTCAGATATAGGTGTCGATAAGCATTTCAGATATAGGTGTCGATAGGCATTTCAGATATAGGTGTCGATATGCATTTCAGATATAGGTGTCGATAGGCATTTCAGATATAGGTGCCGATAGGCATTTCAGATATAGTTGCCGATTGGCATTTTAAAAATAGGTGCCGATAGGCATTTCAGATATAGAAGCCGATAGGCATTTCAAATATAGGTGCCGATAGGCATTCCAGATATGGTTGCCGATAGGCATTTCAAATATAGGTGCTGATAGGCATTTCAGATGTAGTTTCCGATAGGCATTTCAAAAATAGGTGTCGATAGGCATTTCAGATATAGGTGTCGATAGGCATTTCAGATATAGGTGTCGATAGGCATTTCAGATATAGGTGTCGATAGGCATTTCAGATATAGGTGTCGATAGGCATTTCAGATATAGGTGTCGATAGGCATTTCAGATATAGGTGTCGATAGGCATTTCAGATATAGTTGCCGATTGGCATTTTAAAAATAGGTGCCGATAGGCATTTCAGATTTAGAAGCCGATAGGCATTTCAAATATAGGTGCCGATAGGCATTCCAGATATGGTTGCCGATAGGCATTTCAAATATAGGTGCTGATAGGCATTTCAGATGTAGTTTCCGATAGGCATTTTAAAAATAGGTGTCGATAGGCATTTCAGATATAGGTGTCGATAGGCATTTCAGATATAGGTGTCGATAGGCATTTCAGATATAGGTGTCGATAGGCATTTCAGATATAGGTGTCGATAGGCATTTCAGATATAGGTGTCGATAGGCATTTCAGATATAGGTGTCGATAGGCATTTCAGATATAGGTGCCGATTGGCATTTCAGATATAGTTGCCGATTAGCATTTTAAAAATAGGTGCCGATAGGCATTTCAGATATAGAAGCCGATAGGCATTTCAAATATAGGTGCCGATAGGCATTCCAGATATGGTTGCCGATAGGCATTTCAAATATAGGTGCTGATAGGCATTTTAGATGTAGTTTCCGATAGGCATTTCAAAAATAGGTGTCGATAGGCATTTCAGATATAGGTGTCGATAGGCATTTCAGATATATGTGTCGATAGGCATTTCAGATATAGGTGTCGATAGGCATTTCAGATATAGGTGTCGATAGGCAATTCAGATATAGGTGTCGATAGGCATTTCAGATATAGGTGTCGATAGGCATTTCAGATATAGGTGTCGATAGGCATTTCAGATATAGGTGTCGATAGGCATTTCAGATATAGGTGCCGATAGGCATTTCAGATATAGTTGCCGATTGGCATTTTAAAATAGGTGCCGATAGGCATTTCAGATATAGAAGCCGATAGGCATTTCAAATATAGGTGCCGATAGGTATTCCAGATATGGTTGGCGATAGGCATTTCAAATATAGGTGGTGATAGGCATTTCAGATGTAGTTTCCGATAGGCATTTCAAAAATAGGTGTCGATAAGCATTTCAGATATAGGTGTCGATAGGCATTTCAGATATAGGTGTCGATAGGCATTTCAGATATAGGTGTCGATAGGCATTTCAGATATAGGTGTCGATAGGCATTTCAGATATAGGTGTCGATAGGCATTTCAGATATAGGTGTCGATAGGCATTTCAGATATAGGTGTCGATAGGCATTTCAGATATATGTGCCGATAGGCATTTCAGATATAGTTGCCGATTGGCATTTTAAAAATAGGTGCCGATAGGCTTTTCAGATATAGAAGCCGATAGGCATTTCAAATATAGGTGCCGATAGGCATTCCAGATATGGTTGCCGATAGGCATTTCAAATATAGGTGCTGATAGGCATTTCAGATGTAGTTTCCGATAGGCATTTCAAAAATAGGTGTCGATAGGCATTTCAGATATAGGTGTCGATAGGCATTTCAGATATAGGTGTCGATAGGCATTTCAGATATAGGTGTCGATAGGCATTTCAGATATAGGTGTCGATAGGCATTTCAGATATAGGTGTCGATAGGCATTTCAGATATAGATGTCGATAGGCATTTCAGATATAGGTGTCGATAGGCATTTCAGATATAGGTGCCGATAGGCATTTCAGATATAGTTGCCGATTGGCATTTTAAAAATAGGTGCCGATAGGCATTTCAGATATAGAAGCCGATAGGCATTTTAAATATAGGTGCCGATAGGCATTCCAGATATGGTTGCCGATAGGCATTTCAAATATAGGTGCTGATAGGCATTTCAGATGTAGTTTCCGATAGGCATTTCAAAAATAGGTGTCGATAGGCATTTCAGATATAGGTGTCGATAGGCATTTCAGATATAGGTGTCGATAGGTTTTTCAGATATAGGTGTCGATAGGCATTTCAGATATAGGTGTCAATATGCATTTTCAGATATAGGTGTCGATAGGCATTTCAGATATAGGTGTCGATAGGCATTTCAGATATAGGTGTCGATAGGCATTTCAGATATAGGTGCCGATAGGCATTTCAGATATAGTTGCCGATTGGCATTTTAAAAATAGGTGCCGATAGGCATTTCAGATATAGAAGCCGATAGGCATTTCAAATATAGGTGCCGATAGGCATTCCAGATATGGTTGCCGATAGGCATTTCAAATATAGGTGCTGATAGGCATTTCAGATGTAGTTTCCGATAGGCATTTCAAAAATAGGTGTCGATAGGCATTTCAGATATAGGTGTCGATAGGCATTTCAGATATAGGTGTCGATAGGCATTTCAGATATAGGTGTCGATAGGCATTTCAGATATAGGTGTCGATAGGCATTTCAGATATAGGTGCCGATAGGCATTTCAGATATAGTTGCCGATTGGCATTTAAAAATAGGTGCCGATAGGCATTTCAGATATAGAAGCCGATAGGCATTTCAAATATAGGTGCCGATAGGCATTCCAGATATGGTTGCCGATAGGCATTTCAAATATAGGTGCTGATAGGCATTTCAGATGTAGTTTCCGATAGGCATTTCAAAAATAGGTGTCGATAGGCATTTCAGATATAGGTGTCGATAGGCATTTCAGATATAGGTGCCGATAGGCATTTCAGATATAGTTGCCGATTGGCATTTAAAAATAGGTGCCGATAGGCATTTCAGATATAGAAGCCGATAGGCATTTCAAATATAGGTGCCGATAGGCATTCCAGATATGGTTGCCGATAGGCATTTCAAATATAGGTGCTGATAGGCATTTCAGATGTAGTTTCCGATAGGCATTTCAAAAATAGGTGTCGATAGGCATTTCAGATATAGGTGTCGATAGGCATTTCAGATATAGGTGTCGATAGGCATTTCAGATATAGGTGTCGATAGGCATTTCAGATATAGGTGTCGATAGGCATTTCAGATATAGGTGTCGATAGGCATTTCAGATATAGGTGTCGATAGGCATTTCAGATATAGGTGTCGATAGGCATTTCAGATATAGGTGCCGGTAGGCATTTCAGATATAGTTGCCGATTGGCATTTTAAAAATAGGTGCCGATAGGCATTTCAGATATAGAATCCGATAGGCATTTCAAATATAGGTGCCGATAGGCATTCCAGATATGGTTGCCGATAGGCATTTCAAATATAGGTGCTGATAGGCATTTCAGATGTAGTTTCCGATAGGCACTTCAAAAATAGGTGTCGATAGGCATTTCAGATATAGGTGTCGATAGGCATTTCAGATATAGGTGTCGATAGGCATTTCAGATATAGGTGTCGATAGGCATTTCAGATATAGGTGTCGATAGGCATTTCAGATATAGGTGTCGATAGGCATTTCAGATATAGGTGTCGATAGGCATTTCAGATATAGGTGTCGATAGGCATTTCAGATATAGGTGTCGATAGGCATTTTCAGATATAGGTGCCGATAGGCATTTCAGATATAGTTGCCGATTGGCATTTTAAAAATAGGTGCCGATAGGCATTTCAGATTTAGAAGCCGATAGGCATTTCAAATATAGGTGCCGATAGGCATTCCAGATATGGTTGCCGATAGGCATTTCAAATATAGGTGCTGATAGGCATTTCAGATGTAGTTTCCGATAGGCATTTCAAAATAGGTGTCGATAGGCATTTCAGATATAGGTGTCGATAGGCATTTCAGATATAGGTGTCGATAGGCATTTCAGATATAGGTGTCGATAGGCATTTCAGATATAGGTGTCGATAGGCATTTCAGATATAGGTGTCGATAGGCATTTCAGATATAGGTGTCGATAGGCATTTCAGATATAGGTGCCGATTGGCATTTCAGATATAGTTGCCGATTAGCATTTTAAAAATAGGTGCCGATAGGCATTTCAGATATAGAAGCCGATAGGCATTTCAAATATAGGTGCCGATAGGCATTCCAGATATGGTTGCCGATAGGCATTTCAAATAGAGGTGCTGATAGGCATTTTAGATGTAGTTTCCGATAGGCATTTCAAAAATAGGTGTCGATAGGCATTTCAGATATAGGTGTCGATAGGCATTTCAGATATATGTGTCGATAGGCATTTCAGATATAGGTGTCGATAGGCATTTCAGATATAGGTGTCGATAGGCAATTCAGATATAGGTGTCGATAGGCATTTCAGATATAGGTGTCGATAGGCATTTCAGATATAGGTGTCGATAGGCATTTCAGATATAGGTGTCGATAGGCATTTCAGATATAGGTGCCGATAGGCATTTCAGATATAGTTGCCGATTGGCATTTTAAAAATAGGTGCCGATAGGCATTTCAGATATAGAAGCCGATAGGCATTTCAAATATAGGTGCCGATAGGTATTCCAGATATGGTTGGCGATAGGCATTTCAAATATAGGTGGTGATAGGCATTTCAGATGTAGTTTCCGATAGGCATTTCAAAAATAGGTGTCGATAAGCATTTCAGATATAGGTGTCGATAGGCATTTCAGATATAGGTGTCGATAGGCATTTCAGATATAGGTGTCGATAGGCATTTCAGATATAGATGTCGATAGGCATTTCAGATATAAGTGTCGATAGGCATTTCAGATATAGGTGCCGATAGGCATTTCAGATATAGTTGCCGATTGGCATTTTAAAAATAGGTGCCGATAGGCATTTCAGATATAGAAGCCGATAGGCATTTCAAATATAGGTGCCGATAGGCATTCCAGATATGGTTGCCGATAGGCATTTCAAATATAGGTGCTGATAGGCATTTCAGATGTAGTTTCCGAAAGGCATTTCATAAATAGGTGTCGATAGGCATTTCAGATATAGGTGTCGATAGGCATTTCAGATATAGGTGTCGATAGGCATTTCAGATATAGGTGTCGATAGGCATTTCAGATATAGGTGTCGATAGGCATTTCAGATATAGGTGTCGATAGGCATTTCAGATATAGGTGTCGATAGGCATTTCAGATATAGGTGTCGATAGGCATTTCAGATATATGTGCCGATAGGCATTTCAGATATAGTTGCCGATTGGCATTTTAAAAATAGGTGCCGATAGGCTTTTCAGATATAGAAGCCGATAGGCATTTCAAATATAGGTGCCGATAGGCATTCCAGATATGGTTGCCGATAGGCATTTCAAATATAGGTGCTGATAGGCATTTCAGATGTAGTTTCCGATAGGCATTTCAAAAATAGGTGTCGATAGGCATTTCAGATATAGGTGTCGATAGGCATTTCAGATATAGGTGTCGATAGGCATTTCAGATATAGGTGTCGATAGGCATTTCAGATATAGGTGTCGATAGGCATTTCAGATATAGGTGTCGATAGGCATTTCAGATATAGATGTCGATAGGCATTTCAGATATAGGTGTCGATAGGCATTTCAGATATAGGTGCCGATAGGCATTTCAGATATAGTTGCCGATTGGCATTTTAAAAATAGGTGTTGATAGGCATTTCAGATATAGAAGCCGATAGGCATTTTAAATATAGGTGCCGATAGGCATTCCAGATATGGTTGCCGATAGGCATTTCAAATATAGGTGCTGATAGGCATTTCAGATGTAGTTTCCGATAGGCATTTCAAAAATAGGTGTCGATAGGCATTTCAGATATAGGTGTCGATAGGCATTTCAGATATAGGTGTCGATAGGTTTTTCAGATATAGGTGTCGATAGGCATTTCAGATATAGGTGTCAATATGCATTTCAGATATAGGTGTCGATAGGCATTTCAGATATAGGTGTCGATAGGCATTTCAGATATAGGTGTCGATAGGCATTTCAGATATAGGTGCCGATAGGCATTTCAGATATAGTTGCCGATTGGCATTTAAAAATAGGTGCCGATAGGCATTTCAGATATAGAAGCCGATAGGCATTTCAAATATAGGTGCCGATAGGCATTCCAGATATGGTTGCCGATAGGCATTTCAAATATAGGTGCTGATAGGCATTTCAGATGTAGTTTCCGATAGACATTTCAAAAATAGGTGTCGATAGGCATTTCAGATATAGGTGTCGATAGGCATTTCAGATATAGGTGCCGATAGGCATTTCAGATATAGTTGCCGATTGGCATTTAAAAATAGGTGCCGATAGGCATTTCAATATATAGAAGCCGATAGGCATTTCAAATATAGGTGCCGATAGGCATTCCAGATATGGTTGCCGATAGGCATTTCAAATATAGGTGCTGATAGGCATTTTAGATGTAGTTTCCGATAGGCATTTCAAAAATAGGTGTCGATAGGCATTTCAGATATAGGTGTCGATAGGCATTTCAGATATAGGTGTCGATAGGCATTTCAGATATAGGTGTCGATAGGCATTTCAGATATAGGTGTCGATAGGCATTTCAGATATAGGTGTCGATAGGCATTTCAGATATAGGTGTCGATAGGCATTTCAGATATAGGTGTCGATAGGCATTTCAGATATAGGTGCCGGTAGGCATTTCAGATATAGTTGCCGATTGGCATTTTAAAAATAGGTGCCGATAGGCATTTCAGATATAGAATCCGATAGGCATTTCAAATATAGGTGCCGATAGGCATTCCAGATATGGTTGCCGATAGGCATTTCAAATATAGGTGCTGATAGGCATTTCAGATGTAGTTTCCGATAGGCACTTCAAAAATAGGTGTCGATAGGCATTTCAGATATAGGTGTCGATAGGCATTTCAGATATAGGTGTCGATAGGCATTTCAGATATAGGTGTCGATAGGCATTTCAGATATAGGTGTCGATAGGCATTTCAGATATAGGTGTCGATAGGCATTTCAGATGTAGGTGTCGATAGGCATTTCAGATATAGGTGTCGATAGGCATTTCAGATATAGGTGCCGATAGGCATTTCAGATATAGTTGCCGATTGGCATTTTTAAAATAGGTGCCGATAGGCATTTCAGATATAGAAGCCGATAGGCATTTCAAATATAGGTGCCGATAGGCATTTCAGATATGGTTGCCGATAGGCATTTCAAATATAGGTGCTGATAGGCATTTCAGATGTGGTTTCCGATAGGCATTTCAAAAATAGGTGTCGATAAGCATTTCAGATATAGGTGTCGATAGGCATTTCAGATATAGGTGTCGATAGGCATTTCAGATATAGGTGTCGATAGGCATTTCAGATATAGGTGTCGATAGGCATTTCAGATATAGGTGTCGATAGGCATTTCAGATATAGGTGCCGATAGGCATTTCAGCTGATATAGTTGCCGATTGGCATTTTAAAAATTGGTGCCGATAGGCATTTCAGATATAGAAGCCGATAGGCATTTCAAATATAGGTGCCGTTAGGCATTCCAGATATGGTTGCCGATAGGCATTTCAAATATAGGCGCTGATAGGCATTTCAGATGTAGTTTCCGATAGGCATTTCAAAAATAGGTGTCGATAGGCATTTCAGATATAGGTGTCGATAGGCATTTCAGATATAGGTGCCGATAGGCATTTCAGATATAGTTGCCGATTGGCATTTTAAAAATAGGTGCCGATAGGCATTTCAGATAAAGAAGCCGATAGGCATTTCAAATATAGGTGCCGATAGGCATTCCAGATATGGTTGCCGATAGGCATTTCAAATAAAGGTGCTGATAGGCATTTCAGATGTAGTTTCAGATAGGCATTTCAAAAATAGGTGTCGATAGGCATTTCAGATATAGGTGTCGATAGGCATTTCAGATATAGGTGTCGATAGGCATTTCAGATATAGGTGTCGATAGGCATTTCAGATATAGGTGTCGATAGGCATTTCAGATATAGGTGTCGATAGGCATTTCAGATATAGGTGTCGATAGGCATTTAAGATATAGGTGCCGATAGGCATTTCAGATATAGTTGCCGATTGGCATTCTAAAAATAGGTGCCGATAGGCATTTCAGATATAGAAGCCGATAGACATTTCAAATATAGGTGCCGATAGGCATTCCAGATATGGTTGCCGATAGGCATTTCAAATATAGGTGCTGATAGGCATTTCAGATGTAGTTTCCGATAGGCATTTCAAAAATAGGTGTCGATAGGCATTTCAGATATAGGTGTCGATAGGCATTTCAGATATAGGTGTCGATAGGCATTTCAGATATAGGTGTCGATAGGCATTTCAGATATAGGTGTCGATAGGCATTTCAGATATAGGTGTCGATAGGCATTTCAGATATAGGTGTCGATAGGCATTTCAGATATAGGTGCCGATAGGCATTTCAGCTGATATAGTTGCCGATTGGCATTTTAAAAATTGGTGCCGATAGGCATTTCAGATATAGAAGCCGATAGGCATTTCAAATATAGGTGCCGTTAGGCATTCCAGATATGGTTGCCGATAGGCATTTCAAATATAGGCGCTGATAGGCATTTCAGATGTAGTTTCCGATAGGCATTTCAAAAATAGGTGTCGATAGGCATTTCAGATATAGGTGTCGATAGGCATTTCAGATATAGGTGTCGATAGGCATTTCAGATATAGGTGTCGATAGGCATTTCAGATATAGGTGTCGATAGGCATTTCAGATATAGTTGTCGATAGGCATTTCAGATATAGGTGTCGATAGGCATTTCAGATATAGGTGTCGATAGGCATTTCAGATATAGGTGCCGATAGGCATTTCAGATATAGTTGCCGATTGGCATTTTAAAAATAGGTGCCGATAGGCATTTCAGATATAGAAGCCGATAGGCATTTCAAATATAGGTGCCGATAGGCATTCCAGATTTGGTTGCCGATAGGCATTTCAAATATCGGTGCTGATAGGCATTTCAGATGTAGTTTTCGATAGGCATTTCAAAAATAGGTGTCGATAGGCATTTCAGATATAGGTGTCGATAGGCATTTCAGATATAGGTGTCGATAGGCATTTCAGATATAGGTGTCGATAGGCATTTCAGATATATGTGTCGATAGGCATTTCAGATATAGGTGTCGATAGGCATTTCAGATATAGGTGTCGATAGGCATTTCAGATATAGGTGTCGATAGGCATTTCAGATATAGGTGTCGATAGGCATTTCAGATATAGGTGTCGATAGGCATTTCAGATATAGGTGTCGATAGGCATTTCAGATATAGGTGCCGATAGGCATTTCAGATATAGTTGCCGATTGGCATTTTAAAAATAGGTGCCGATAGGCATTTCAGATATAGAAGCCGATAGGCATTTCAAATATAGGTGCCGATAGGCATTTCAGATGTAGTTTCCGATAGGCATTTCAAAAATAGGTGTCGATAGGCATTTCAGATATAGGTGTCGATAGGCATTTCAGATATAGGTGTCGATAGGCATTTCAGATATAGGTGTCGATAGACATTTCAGATATAGGTGTCGATAGGCATTTCAGATATAGGTGTCGAAAGGCATTTCAGATATAGGTGTCGATAGGCATTTCAGATATAGGTGTCGATAGGCATTTCAGATATAGGTGCCGATAGGCATTTCAGATATAGTTGCCGATTGGCATTTTAAAAATAGGTGCCGATAGGCATTTCAGATATAGAAGCCGATAGGCATTTCAAATATAGGTGCCGATAGGCATTCCAGATATGGTTGCCGATAGGCATTTTAAATATAGGTGCTGATAGGCATTTCAGATGTAGTTTCCGATAGGCATTTCAAAAATAGGTGTCGATAGGCATTTCAGATATAGGTGTCGATAAGCATTTCAGATATAGGTGTCGATAGGCATTTCAGATATAGGTGTCGATAGGCATTTCAGATATAGGTGTCGATAGGCATTTCAGATATAGGTGTCGATAGGCATTTCAGATATAGGTGTCGATAGGCATTTCAGATATAGGTGCCGATAGGCATTTCAGATATAGTTGCCGATTGGCATTTTAAAAATAGGTGCCGATAGGCATTTCAGATATAGAAGCCGATAGGCATTTCAAATATAGGTGCCGATAGGCATTCCAGATATGGTTGCCGATAGGCATTTCAAATATAGGTGCTGATAGGCATTTCAGATGTAGTTTCCGATAGGCTTTTCAAAAATAGGTGTCGATAGGCATTTCAGATATAGGTGTCGATAGGCATTTCAGATATAGATGTCGATAGGCATTTCAGATATAGGGGTCGAAGGGCATTTCAGATATAGGTGTCGATAGGCATTTCAGATATAGGTGTCGATAGGCATTTCAGATATAGGTGCCGTTAGGCATTTCAGATATAGTTGCCGATTGGCATTTTAAAAATAGGTGCCGATAGGCGCTTCAGATATAGAAGCCGATAGGCATTTCAAATATAGGTGCCGATAGGCATTCCAGATATGGTTGCCGATAGGCATTTCAAATATAGGTGCTGATAGGCATTTCAGATGTAGTTTCCGATAGGCATTTCAAAAATAGGTGTCGATAGGCATTTCAGATATAGGTGTCGATAGGCATTTCAGATATAGGTGTCGATAGGCATTTCAGATATAGGTGTCGATAGGCATTTCAGATATAGGTGTCGATAAGCATTTTAGATATAGGTGTCGATAGGCATTTCAGATATAGGTGTCGATAGGCATTTCAGATATAGGTGCCGATAGGCATTTCAGATATAGTTGTCGATTGGCATTTTAAAAATAGGTGCCGATAGGCTTTTCAGATATAGAAGCCGATAGGCATTTCAAATATAGGTGCCGATAGGCATTCCAGATATAGTTGCCGATAGGCATTTCAAATATAGGTGCTGATAGGCATTTCAGATGTGGTTTCCGATAGGCATTTCAAAAATAGGTGTCGATAGGCATTTCAGATATAGGTGTCGATAGGCATTTCAGATATAGGTGTCGATAGGCATTTCAGATATAGGTGTCGATAGGCATTTCAGATATAGGTGTCGATAGGCATTTCAGATATAGTTGTCGATAGGCATTTCAGATATAGGTGTCGATAGGCATTTCAGATATAGGTGTCGATAGGCATTTCAGATATAGGTGTCGATAGGCATTTCAGATATAGTTGTCGATAGGCATTTCAGATATAGGTGCCGATAGGCATTTCAGATATAGTTGCCGATTGGCATTTTAAAAATAGGTGCCAAAAGGCATTTCAGATATAGAAGCCGATAGGCATTTCAAATATAGGTGCCGATAGGCATTCCAGATATGGTTGCCGATAGGCATTTCAAATATAGGTGCTGATAGGCATTTCAGATGTAGTTTCCGATAGGCATTTCAAAAATAGGTGTCGATAGGCATTTCAGATATAGGTGTCGATAGGCATTTCAGATATAGGTGTCGATAGGCATTTCAGATATAGGTGTCGATAGGCATTTCAGATATAGGTGTCGGTAGGCATTTCAGATATAGGTGTCGATAGGCATTTCTGATATAGGTGTCGATAGGCATTTCAGATATAGGTGTCGATAGGCATTTCAGATATAGGTGCCGATAGGCATTTCAGATATAGTTGCCGATTAGCATTTTAAAAATAGGTGCCGATAGGCATTTCAGATATAGAAGCCGATAGGCATTTAAAATATAGGTGCCGATAGGCATTCCAGATATGGTTGCCGATAGGCATTTCAAATATAGGTGCTGATAGGCATTTCAGATGTAGTTTCCGATAGGCATTTCAAAAATAGGTGTCGATAGGCATTTCAGATATAGGTGTCGATAGGCATTTCAGATATAGGTGTCGATAGGCATTTCAGATATAGGTGTCGATAGGCATTTCAGATATAGGTGTCGATAGGCATTTCAGATATAGGTGTCGATAGGCATTTCAGATATAGGTGTCGATAGGCATTTCAGATATAGGTGTCGATAGGCATTTTAGATATAGGTGCCGATAGGCATTTCAGATATAGTTGCCGATTGGCATTTTAAAAATAGGTGCCGATAGGCATTTCAGATATAGAAGCCGATAGGCATTTCAAATATAGGTGCCGATAGGCATTCCAGATATGGTTGCCGATAGGCATTTCAAATATAGGTGCTGATAGGCATTTCAGATGTAGTTTCCGATAGGCATTTCAAAAATAGGTGTCGATAGGCATTTCAGATATAGGTGTCGATAGGCATTTCAGATATAGGTGTCGATAGGCATTTCAGATATAGGTGTCGATAGGCATTTCAGATATAGGTGTCGATAGGCATTTCAGATATAGGTGTCGATAGGCATTTCAGATATAGATGTCGATAGGCATTTCAGATATAGGTGCCGATAGGCATTTCAGATATAGTTGCCGATTGACATTTTAAAAATAGGTGCCGATAGGCATTTCAGATATAGAAGCCGATAGGCATTTCAAATATAGGTGCCGATAGGCATTCCAGATATGGTTGCCGATAGGCATTTCAAATATAGGTGCTGATAGGCATTTCAGATGTAGTTTCCGATAGGCATTTCAAAAATAGGTGTCGATAGGCATTTCAGATATAGGTGTCGATAGGCATTTCAGATATAGGTGTCGATAGGCATTTCAGATATAGGTGTCGATAGGCATTTCAGATATAGGTGTCGATAGGCATTTCAGATATAGGTGTCGATAGGCATTTCAGATATAGGTGTCGATAGGCATTTCAGATATAGGTGTCGATAGGCATTTCAGATATAGGTGTCGATAGGCATTTCAGATATAGGTGCCGATAGGCATTTCAGATATATTTGCCGATTGGCATTTAAAAATAGGTGCCGATAGGCATTTCAGATATAGAAGCTGATAGGCATTTCAAATATAGGTGCCGATAGGCCTTCCAGATATGGTTGCCGATAGGCATTTCAAATATAGGTGCTGATAGGCATTTTAGATGTAGTTTCCGATAGGCATTTCAAAAATAAGTGTCGAAAGGCATTTCAGATATAGGTGTCGATAGGCATTTTAGATATAGGTGTCGATAGGCATTTCAGATATAGGTGTCGTTAGGCATTTCAGATATAGGTGTCGATAGGCATTTCAGATATAGGTGTCGATAGGCATTTCAGATATAGGTGTCGATAGGCATTTCAGATATAGGTGTCGATAGGCATTTCAGATATAGGTGCCGATAGGTATTTCAGATATAGTTGCCGATTGGCATTTTAAAAATAGGTGCCGATAGGCATTTTAAAAATAGGTGCCGATAGGCATTTCAGATATAGAAGCCGATAGGCATTTCAAATATAGGTGCCGATAGGCATTCCAGATATGGTTGCCGATAGGCATTTCAAATATAGGTGCTGATAGGCATTTCAGATGTAGTTTCCGATAGGCATTTCAAAAATAGGTGTCGATAGGCATTTCAGATATAGGTGTCGATAGGCATTTCAGATATAGGTGTCGATAGGCATTTCAGATATAGGTGTCGATAGGCATTTCAGATATAGGTGTCGATAAGCATTTCAGATATAGGTGTCGATAGGCATTTCAGATATAGGGGTCGATAGGCATTTCAGATATAGGTGTCGATAGGCATTTCAGATATAGGTGCCGATAGGCATTTCAGATATAGTTGCCGATTGGCATTTTAAAAATAGGTGCCGATAGGCATTTCAGATATAGAAGCCGATAGGCATTTCAAATATAGGTGCCGATAGGCATTCCAGATATGGTTGCCGATAGGCATTTCAAATATAGGTGCTGATAGGCATTTCAGATGTAGTTTCCGATAGGCATTTCAAAAATAGGTGTCGATAGGCATTTCAGATATAGGTGTCGATAGGCATTTCAGATATAGGTGTCGATAGGCATTTCAGATATAGGTGTCGATAGGCATTTCAGATATAGGTGTCGATAGGCATTTCAGATATAGGTGTCGATAGGCATTTCAGATATAGGTGTCGATAGGCATTTCAGATATAGGTGTCGATAGGCATTTCAGATATAGGTGCCGATAGGCATTTCAGATATAGTTGCCGATTGGCATTTTAAAAATAGGTGCCGATAGGCATCTCAGATATAGAAGCCGATAGGCATTTCAAATATAGGTGCCGTTAGGCATTCCAGATATGGTTGCCGATAGGCATTTCAAATATAGGTGCTGATAGGCATTTCAGATGTAGTTTCCGATAGGCATTTCAAAAATAGGTGTCGATAGGCATTTCAGATATAGGTTTCGATAGGCATTTCAGATATAGGTGTCGATAGGCATTTCAGATATAGGTGTCGATAGGCATTTCAGATATAGGTGTCGATAGGCATTTCAGATATAGGTGTCGATAGGCATTTCAGATATAGGTGTCGATAGGCATTTCAGATATAGGTGCCGATTGGCATTTCAGATATAGTTGCCGATTGGCATTTTAAAAATAGGTGCCGATAGGCATTTCAGATATAGAAGCCGATAGGCATTTCAAATATAGGTGCCGATAGGCATTCCAGATATGGTTGCCGATAGGCATTTCAAATATAGGTGCTGATAGGCATTTTAGATGTAGTTTCCGATAGGCATTTCAAAAATAGGTGTCGATAGGCATTTCAGATATAGGTGTCGATAGGCATTTCAGATATATGTGTCGATAGGCATTTCAGATATAGGTGTCGATAGGCATTTCAGATATAGGTGTCGATAGGCATTTCAGATATAGGTGTCGATAGGCATTTCAGATATAGGTGTCGATAGGCATTTCAGATATAGGTGTCGATAGGCATTTCAGATATAGGTGTCGATAGGCATTTCAGATATAGGTGCCGATAGGCATTTCAGATATAGTTGCCGATTGGCGTTTTAAAAATAGGTGCCGATAGGCATTTCAGATATAGAAGCCGATAGGCATTTCAAATATAGGTGCCGATAGGTATTCCAGATATGGTTGCCGATAGGCATTTCAAATATAGGTGCTGATAGGCATTTCAGATGTAATTTCCGATAGGCATTTCAAAAATAGGTGTCGATAAGCATTTCAGATATAGGTGTCGATAGGCATTTCAGATATAGGTGTCGATAGGCATTTCAGATATAGGTGTCGATAGGCATTTCAGATATAGGTGTCGATAGGCATTTCAGATATAGGTGTCGATAGGCATTTCAGATATAGGTGTCGATAGGCATTTCAGATATAAGTGTCGATAGGCATATCAGATATAAGTGCCGATAGGCATTTCAGATATAGTTGCCGATTGGCATTTTAAAAATAGGTGCCGATAGGCATTTCACATATAGAAGCCGATAGGCATTTTAAATATAGGTGCCGATAGGCATTCCAGATATGGTTGCCGATAGGCATTTCAAATATAGGTGCTGATAGGCATTTCAGATGTAGTTTCCGATAGGCATTTCAAAAATAGGTGTCGATAGGCATTTCAGATATAGGTGTCGATAGGCATTTCAGATATAGGTGTCGATAGGTTTTTCAGATATAGGTGTCGATAGGCATTTCAGATATAGGTGTCAATATGCATTTCAGATATAGGTGCCGATAGGCATTTCAGATATAGTTGCCGATTGGCATTTAAAAATAGGTGTTGATAGGCATTTCAGATATAGAAGCCGATAGGCATTTCAAATATAGGTGCCGATAGGCATTCCAGATATGGTTGCCGATAGGCATTTCAAATATAGGTTCTGATAGGCATTTCAGATGTAGTTTCCGATAGGCATTTCAAAAATAGGTGTCGATAGGCATTTCAGATATAGGTGTCGATAGGCATTTCAGATATAGGTGTCGATAGGCATTTCAGATATAGGTGTCGATAGGCATTTCAGATATAGGTGTCGATAGGCATTTCAGATATAGGTGTCGATAGGCATTTCAGATATAGGTGTCGATAGGCATTTCAGATATAGGTGCCGATAGGCATTTCAGATATAGTTGCCGATTGGCATTTTAAAAATAGGTGCCGATAGGCATTTCAGATATAGAATCCGATAGGCATTTCAAATATAGGTGCCGATAGGCATTCCAGATATGGTTGCCGATAGGCATTTCAAATATAGGTGCTGATAGGCATTTCAGATGTAGTTTCCGATAGGCACTTCAAAAATAGGTGTCGATAGGCATTTCAGATATAGGTGTCGATAGGCATTTCAGATATAGGTGTCGATAGGCATTTCAGATATAGGTGTCGATAGGCATTTCAGATATAGGTGTCGATAGGCATTTCAGATATAGTTGTCGATAGGCATTTCAGATATAGGTGTCGATAGGCATTTCAGATATAGGTGTCGATAGGCATTTCAGATATAGGTGCCGATAGGCATTTCAGATATAGTTGCCGATTGGCATTTTTAAAATAGGTGCCGATAAGCATTTCAGATATAGAAGCCGATAGGCATTTCAAATATAGGTGCCGATAGGCATTCCAGATATGGTTGCCGATAGGCATTTCAAATATAGGTGCTGATAGGCATTTTAGATGTAGTTTCCGATAGGCATTTCAAAAATAGGTGTCGATAAGCATTTCAGATATAGGTGTCGATAGGCATTTCAGATATAGGTGTCGATAGGCATTTCAGATATAGGTGTCGATAGGCATTTCAGATATAGGTGTCGATAGGCATTTCAGATATAGGTGTCGATAGGCATTTCAGATATAGGTGTCGATAGGCATTTCAGATATAAGTGTCGATAGGCATTTCAGATATAGGTGCCGATAGGCATTTCAGATATAGTTGCCGATTGGCATTTTAAAAATAGGTGCCGATAGGCATTTCAGATATAGAAGCCGATAGGCATTTCAAATATAGGTGCCGATAGGCATTCCAGATATGGTTGCCGATAGGCATTTCAAATATAGGTGCTGATAGGCATTTCAAATATAGGTGCTGATAGGCATTTCAGATGTAGTTTCCGAAAGGCATTTCAAAAATAGGTGTCGATAAGCATTTCAGATATAGGTGTCGATAGGCATTTCAGATATAGGTGTCGATAGGCATTTCAGATATAGGTGTCGATAGGCATTTCAGATATAGGTGTCGATAGGCATTTCAGATATAGGTGTCGATAGGCATTTCAGATAAAGGTGTCGATAGGCATTTCAGATATAGGTGTCGATAGGCATTTCAGATATAGGTGCCGATAGGCATTTCAGATATAGTCGCCGATTGGCATTTTAAAAATAGGTGCCGATAGGCTTTTCAGATATAGAAGCCGATAAGCATTTCAAATATAGGTGCCGATAGGCATTCCAGATATGGTTGCCGATAGGCATTTCAAATATAGGTGCTGATAGGCATTTCAGATGTAGTTTCCGATAGGCATTTCAAAAATAGGTGTCGATAGGCATTTCAGATATAGGTGCCGATAGGCATTTCAGATATAGTTGCCGATTGGCATTTTAAAAATAGGTGCCGATAGGCAATTCAGATATAGAAGCCGATAGGCATTTCAAATATAGGTGCCGATAGGCATTCCAGATATGGTTGCCGATAGGCATTTCAAATATAGGTGCTGATAGGCATTTCAGATGTAGTTTCCGAAAGGCATTTCAAAAATAGGTGTCGATAGGCATTTCAGATATAGGTGTCGATAGGCATTTCAGATATAGGTGTCGATAGGCATTTCAGATATAGGTGTCGATAGGCATTTCAGATATAGGTGTCGATAGGCATTTCAGATATAGGTGTCGATAGGCATTTCAGATAAAGGTGTCGATAGGCATTTCAGATATAGGTGTCGATAGGCATTTCAGATATAGGTGCCGATAGGCATTTCAGATATAGTCGCCGATTGGCATTTTAAAAATAGGTGCCGATAGGCTTTTCAGATATAGAAGCCGATAAGCATTTCAAATATAGGTGCCGATAGGCATTCCAGATATGGTTGCCGATAGGCATTTCAAATATAGGTGCTGATAGGCATTTCAGATGTAGTTTCCGATAGGCATTTCAAAAATAGGTGTCGATAGGCATTTCAGATATAGGTGTCGATAGGCATTTCAGATATAGGTGTCGATAGGTTTTTCAGATATAGGTGTCGATAGGCATTTCAGATATAGGTGTCAATAGGCATTTCAGATATAGGTGTCGATAGGCATTTCAGATATAGGTGTCGATAGGCATTTCAGATATAGGTGTCGATAGGCATTTCAGATATAGGTGCCGATAGTAATTTCAGATATAAATGCCGATTGGCATTTTAAAAATAGGTGCCGATAGGCATTTCAGATATAAAAGCCGATAGGCATTTCAAATATAGGTGCCGATAGGCATTCCAGATATGGTTGCCGATAGGCATTTCAAATATAGGTGCTGATAGGCATTTCAGATGTAGTTTCCGATAGGCATTTCAAAAATAGGTGTCGATAGGCATTTCAGATATAGGTGTCGATAGGCATTTCAGATATAGGTGTCGATAGGCATTTCAGATATAGGTGTCGATCGGCATTTCAGATATAGGTGTCGATAGGCATTTCAGATATAGGTGTCGATAGGCATTTCAGATATAGGTGTCGATAGGCATTTCTGATATAGGTGTCGATAGGCATTTCAGATATAGGTGTCGATAGGCATTTCAGATATAGGTGTCGATAGGCATTTCAGATATAGGTGTCGATAGGCATTTCAGATAAAGGTGTCGATAGGCATTTCAGATATAGGTGCCGATAGGCATTTCAGATATAGTCGCCGATTGGCATTTTAAAAATAGGTGCCGATAGGCATTTCAGATATAGAAGCCGATAGGCATTTCAAATATAGGTGCCGATAGGCATTCCAGATATGGTTGCCGATAGGCATTTCAAATATAGGTGCTGATAGGCATTTCAGATGTAGTTTCCGATAGGCATTTCAAAAATAGGTGTCGATAGGCATTTCAGATATAGGTGTCGATAGGCATTTCAGATATAGGTGCCGATTGGCATTTCAGATATAGGTGTCGGTAGGCATTTCAGATATAGGTGCCGATAGGCATTTCAGATATAGTTGCCGATTGGCATTTAAAAATAGGTGCCGATAGGCATTTCAGATATAGAAGCCGATAGGCATTTCAAATATAGGTGCCGATAGGCATTCCAGATATGGTTGCCGATAGGCATTTCAAATATAGGTGCTGATAGGCATTTCAGATGTAGTTTCCGATAGGCATTTCAAAAATAGGTGTCGATAGGCATTTCAGATATAGGTGTCGATAGGCATTTCAGATATAGGTGCCGATAGGCATTTCAGATATAGTTGCCGATTGGCATTTTAAAAATAGGTGTCGATAGGCATTTCAGATATAGGTGTCAATAGGCATTTCAGATATAGGTGTCGATAGGCATTTCAGATATAGGTGTCGATAGGCATTTCAGATATAGGTGTCGATAGGCATTTCAGATATAGGTGTCGATAGGCATTTCAGATATAGGTGTCGATAGGCATTTCAGATATAGGTGTCGATAGGCATTTCAGATATAGGTGTCGATAGGCATTTCAGATATAGGTGTCGATAGGCATTTCAGATATAGGTGTCGATAGGCATTTCAGATATAGGTGTCGATAGGCATTTCAGATATAGGTGCCGATAGGCATTTCAGATATAGTTGCCGATTGGCATTTTAAAAATAGGTGCCGATAGGCATTTCAGATATAGAATCCGATAGGCATTTCAAATATAGGTGCCGATAGGCATTCCAGATATGGTTGCCGATAGGCATTTCAAATATAGGTGCTGATAGGCATTTCAGATGTAGTTTCCGATAGGCACTTCAAAAATAGGTGTCGATAGGCATTTCAGATATAGGTGTCGATAGGCACTTCAGATATAGGTGTCGATAGGCATTTCAGATATAGGTGTCGATAGGCATTTCAGATATAGGTGTCGATAGGCATTTCAGATATAGGTGTCGATAGGCATTTCAGATATAGGTGTCGATAGGCATTTCAGATATAGGTGTCGATAGGCATTTCAGATATAGGTGCCGATAGGCATTTCAGATATAGTTGCCGATTGGCATTTTTAAAATAGGTGCCGATAGGCATTTCAGATATAGAAGCCGATAGGCATTTCAAATATAGGTGCCGATAGGCATTCCAGATATGGTTGCCGATAGGCATTTCAAATATAGGTGCTGATAGGCATTTCAGATGTAGTTTCCGATAGGCATTTCAAAAATGGGTGTCGATAAGCATTTCAGATATAGGTGTCGATAGGCATTTCAGATATAGGTGTCGATAGGCATTTCAGATATAGGTGTCGATAGGCATTTCAGATATAGGTGTCGATAGGCATTACAGATATAGGTGTCGATAGGCATTTCAGATATAGGTGTCGATAGGCATTTCAGATATAAGTGTCGATAGGCATTTCAGATATAGGTGCCGATAGGCATTTCAGATATAGTTGCCGATTGGCATTTTAAAAAAATAGGTGCCGATAGGCATTTCAGATATAGAAGCCGATAGGCATTTCAAATATAGGTGCCGATAGGCATTCCAGATATGGTTGCCGATAGGCATTTCAAATATAGGTGCTGATAGGCATTTCAGATGTAGTTTCCGAAAGGCATTTCAAAAATAGGTGTCGATAGGCATTTCAGATATAGGTGTCGATAGGCATTTCAGATATAGGTGTCGATAGGCATTTCAGATATAGGTGTCGATAGGCATTTCAGATATAGGTGTCGATAGGCATTTCAGATATAGGTGTCGATAGGCATTTCAGATAAAGGTGTCGATAGGCATTTCAGATATAGGTGTCGATAGGCATTTCAGATATAGGTGCCGATAGGCATTTCAGATATAGTCGCCGATTGGCATTTTAAAAATAGGTTCCGATAGGCTTTTCAGATATAGAAGCCGATAAGCATTTCAAATATAGGTGCCGATAGGCATTCCAGATATGGTTGCCGATAGGCATTTCAAATATAGGTGCTGATAGGCATTTCAGATGTAGTTTCCGATAGGCATTTCAAAAATAGGTGTCGATAGGCATTTCAGATATAGGTGTCGATAGGCATTTCAGATATAGGTGTCGATAGGTTTTTCAGATATAGGTGTCGATAGGCATTACAGATATAGGTGTCAATAGGCATTTCAGATATAGGTGTCGATAGGCATTTCAGATATAGGTGTCGATAGGCATTTCAGATATAGGTGTCGATAGGCATTTCAGATATAGGTGCCGATAGTAATTTCAGATATAGTTGCCGATTGGCATTTTAAAAATAGGTGCCGATAGGCATTTCAGATATAAAAGCCGATAGGCATTTCAAATATAGGTGCCGATAGGCATTCCAGATATGGTTGCCGATAGGCATTTTAAATATAGGTGCTGATAGGCATTTCAGATGTAGTTTCCGATAGGCATTTCAAAAATAGGTGTCGATAGGCATTTCAGATATTGGTGTCGATAGGCATTTCAGATATAGGTGTCGATAGGCATTTCAGATATAGGTGTCGATAGGCATTTCAGATATAGGTGTCGATAGGCATTTCAGATATAGGTGTCGATAGGCATTTCAGATATAGGTGTCGATAGGCATTTCTGATATAGGTGTCGATAGGCATTTCAGATATAGGTGTCGATAGGCATTTCAGATATAGGTGCCGATAGGCATTTCAGATATAGTTGCCGATTGGCATTTAAAAATAGGTGCCGATAGGCATTTCAGATATAGAAGCCGATAGGCATTTCAAATATAGGTGCCGATAGGCATTCCAGATATGGTTGCCGATAGGCATTTCAAATATAGGTGCTGATAGGCATTTCAGATGTAGTTTCCGATAGGCATTTCAAAAATAGGTGTCGATAGGCATTTCAGATATAGGTGTCGATAGGCATTTCAGATATAGGTGTCGATAGGCATTTCAGATATAGGTGTCGATAGGCATTTCAGATATAGGTGTCGATAGGCATTTCAGATATAGGTGTCGATAGGCATTTCAGATATAGGTGTCGATAGGCATTTCTGATATAGGTGTCGATAGGCATTTCAGATATAGGTGCCGATAGGCATTTCAGATATAGTTGCCGATTGGCATTTTAAAAATAGGTGCCGATAGGCATTTCAGATATAGAAGCCGATAGGCATTTCAAATATAGGTGCCGATAGGCATTCCAGATATGGTTGCCGATAGGCATTTCAAATATAGGTGCTGATAGGCATTTCAGATGTAGTTTCCGATAGGCATTTCAAAAATAGGTGTCGATAGGCATTTCAGATATAGGTGTCGATAGGCATTTCAGATATAGGTGTCGATAGGCATTACAGATATAGGTGTCGATAGGCATTTCAGATATAGGTGTCGATAGGCATTTCAGATATAGGTGTCGATAGGCATTTCAGATATAGGTGTCAATAGGCATTTCAGATATAGGTGTCGATAGGCATTTCAGATATAGGTGTCGATAGGCATTTTATATATAAGTGCCGATAGGCATTTCAGATATAGTTGCCGATTGGCATTTTAAAAATAGGTGCCGATAGGCATTTCAGATATAGAAGCCGATAGGCATTTCAAATATAGGTGCCGATAGGCATTCCAGATATGGTTGCCGATAGGCCTTTGAAATATAGGTGCTGATAGGCATTTCAGATGTAGTTTCCGATAGGCATTTCAAAAATAGGTGTCGATAGGCATTTCAGATATAGGTGTCGATAGGCATTTCAGATATAGGTGTCGATAGGCATTTCAGATATAGGTGTCGATAGGCATTTCAGATATAGGTGCCGATAGGCATTTCAGATATAGTTGCCGATTGGCATTTTAAAAATAGGTGCCGATAGGCATTTCAGATATAGAAGCCGATAGGCATTTCAAATATAGGTGCCGATAGGCATTCCAGATATGGTTGCCGATAGGCATTTCAAATATAGGTGCTGATAGGCATTTCAGATGTAGTTTCCGATAGGCATTTCAAAAATAGGTGTCGATAGGCATTTCAGATATAGGTGTCAATAGGCATTTCAGATATAGGTGTCGATAGGCATTTCAGATATAGGTGTCGATAGGCATTTCAGATATAGGTGTCGATAGGCATTTCAGATATAGGTGTCGATAGGCATTTCAGATATAGGTGTCGATAGGCATTTCAGATATAGGTGCCGATAGGCATTTCAGGTATAGTTGCCGATTGGCATTTTAAAAATAGGTGCCGAAAGGCATTTCAGATATAGAAGCCGATAGGCATTTCAAATATAGGTGCCGATAGGCATTCCAGATATGGTTGCCGATAGGCATTTCAAATATAGGTGCTGATAGGCATTTCAGATGTAGTTTCCGATAGGCATTTCAAAAATAGGTGTCGATAGGCATTTCAGATATAGGTGTCGATAGGCATTTCAGATATAGGTGTCGATAGGCATTTCAGATATAGGTGTCGATAGGCATTTCAGATATAGGTGTCGATAGGCATTTCAGATATAGGTGTCGATAGGCATTTCAGATATAGGTGTCAATAGGCATTTCAGATATAGGTGCCGATAGGCATTTCAGATATAGTTGCCGATTGGCATTTTAAAAATAGGTGCCGATAGGCATTTCAGATATAGAAGCCGATAGGCATTTCAAATATAGGTGCCGATAGGCATTCCAGATATGGTTGCCGATAGGCATTTCAAATATAGGTGCTGATAGGCATTTCAGATGTAGTTTCCGATAGGCATTTCAAAAATAGGTGTCGATAGGCATTTCAGATATAGGTGTCGATAGGCATTTCAGATATAGGTGTCGATAGGCATTTCAGATATAGGTGTCGATAGGCATTTCAATTATAGGTGTCGATAGGCATTTCAGATATAGGTGTCGATAGGCATTTCAGATATAGGTGTCGATAGGCATTTCAGATATAGGTGTCGATAGGCATTTCAGATATAGGTGTCGATAGGCATTTCAGATATAGGTGCCGATAGGCATTTCAGATATAGTTGCCGATTGGCATTTTAAAAATAGGTGCCGATAGGCATTTCAGATATAGAAGCCGATAGGCATTTCAAATATAGGTGCCGATAGGCATTCCAGATATGGTTGCCGATAGGCATTTCAAATATAGGTGCTGATAGGCATTTCAGATGTAGTTTCCGATAGGCATTTCAAAAATAGGTGTCGATAGGCATTTCAGATATAGGTGTCGATAGGCATTTCAGATATAGGTGTCGATAGGCATTTCAGATATAGGTGTCGATAGGCATTTCAGATATAGGTGTCGATAGGCATTTCAGATATAGGTGTCGATAGGCATTTCTGATATAGGTGTCGATAGGCATTTCAGATATAGGTGTCGATAGGCATTTCAGATATAGGTGCCGATAGGCATTTCAGATATAGTTGCCGATTGGCATTTAAAAATAGGTGCCGATAGGCATTTCAGATATAGAAGCCGATAGGCATTTCAGATATAGGTGTCGATAGGCATTTCAGATATAGGTGTCGATAGGCATTTCAGATATAGGTGTCGATAGGCATTTCAGATATAGGTGTCGATAGGCATTTCAGATATAGGTGTCGATAGGCATTTCAGATATAGGTGTCGATAGGCATTTCAGATATAGGTGCCGATGGGCATTTCAGATATAGTTGCCGATTGGCATTTTAAAAATAGGTGCCGATAGGCATTTCAGATATAGAAGCCGATAGGCATTTCAAATATAGGTGCCGATAGGCATTCCAGATATGGTTGCCGATAGGCATTTCAAATATAGGTGCTGATAGGCATTTCAGATGTAGTTTCCGATAGGCATTTCAAAAATAGGTGTCGATAGGCATTTCAGATATAGGTGTCGATAGGCATTTCAGATATAGGTGTCGATAGGCATTACAGATATAGGTGTCGATAGGCATTTCAGATATAGGTGTCGATAGGCATTTCAGATATAGGTGTCGATAGGCATTTCAGATATAGGTGTCGATAGGCATTTCAGATATAGGTGTCGATAGGCATTTCAGATATAGGTGTCGATAGGCATTTCAGATATAAGTGCCGATAGGCATTCCAGATATGGTTGCCGATAGGCATTTCAAATATAGGTGCTGATAGGCATTTCAGATGTAGTTTCCGATAGGCATTTCAAAAATAGGTGTCGATAGGCATTTCAGATATAGGTGTCGATAGGCATTTCAGATATAGGTGTCGATAGGCATTTCAGATATAGGTGTCGATAGGCATTTCAGATATAGGTGTCGATAGGCATTTCAGATATAGGTGTCGATAGGCATTTCAGATATAGGTGTCGATAGGCATTTCAGATATAGGTGTCGATAGGCATTTCAGATATAGGTGCCGATGGGCATTTCAGATATAGTTGCCGATTGGCATTTTAAAAATAGGTGCCGATAGGCATTTCAGATATAGAAGCCGATAGGCATTTCAAATATAGGTGCCGATAGGCATTCCAGATATGGTTGCCGATAGGCATTTCAAATATAGGTGCTGATAGGCATTTCAGATGTAGTTTCCGATAGGCATTTCAAAAATAGGTGTCGATAGGCATTTCAGATATAGGTGTCGATAGGCATTTCAGATATAGGTGTCGATAGGCATTACAGATATAGGTGTCGATAGGCATTTCAGATATAGGTGTCGATAGGCATTTCAGATATAGGTGTCGATAGGCATTTCAGATATAGGTGTCGATAGGCATTTCAGATATAGGTGTCGATAGGCATTTCAGATATAGGTGTCGATAGGCATTTCAGATATAAGTGCCGATAGGCATTTCAGATATAGTTGCCGATTGGCATTTTAAAAATAGGTGCCGATAGGCATTTCAGATATAGAAGCCGATAGGCATTTCAAATATAGGTGCCGATAGGCATTCCAGATATGGTTGCCGATAGGCATTTGAAATATAGGTGCTGATAGGCATTTCAGATGTAGTTTCCGATAGGCATTTCAAAAATAGGTGTCGATAGGCATTTCAGATATAGGTGTCGATAGGCATTTCAGATATAGGTGTCGATAGGCATTTCAGATATAGGTGTCGACAGGCATTTCAGATATAGGTGCCGATAGGCATTTCAGATATAGTTGCCGAATGGCATTTTAAAAATAGGTGCCGATAGGCATTTCAGATATAGAAGCCGATAGGCATTTCAAATATAGGTGCCGATAGGCATTCCAGATATGGTTGCCGATAGGCATTTCAAATATAGGTGCTGATAGGCATTTCAGATGTAGTTTCCGATAGGCATTTCAAAAATAGGTGTCGATAGGCATTTCAGATATAGGTGTCGATAGGCATTTCAGATATAGGTGCCGATAGGCATTTCAGATATAGTTGCCGATTGGCATTTTAAAAATAGGTGTCGATAGGCATTTCAGATAAAGGTGTCAATAGGCATTTCCGATAAAGGTGTCGATAGGCATTTCAGATATAGGTGTCGATAGGCATTTCAGATATAGGTGTCGATAGGCATTTCAGATATAGGTGCCGATAGGTATTTCAGATATAGTTGCCGATTGGCATTTTAAAAATAGGTGCCGATAGGCATTTCAGATATAGAAGCCGATAGGCATTTCAAATATAGGTGCCGATAGGCATTCCAGATATGGTTGCCGATAGACATTTCAAATATAGGTGCTGATAGGCATTTCAGATGTAGTTTCCGATAGGCATTTCAAAAATAGGTGTCGATAGGCATTTCAGATATAGGTGTCGATAGGCATTTCAGATATAGGTGTCGATAGGCATTTCAGATATAGGTGTCGATAGGCATTTCAGATATAGGTGTCGATAGGCATTTCAGATATAGGTGTCGATAGGCATTTCAGATATAGGGCCGATAGGCATTTCAGATATAGTTGCCGATTGGCATTGTAAAAATAGGTGCCGATAGGCATTTCAGATATAGAGGCCGATAGGCATTTCAAATATAGGTGCCGATAGGCATTCCAGATATGGTTGCCGATAGGCATTTCAAATATAGGTGCTGATAGGCATTTCAGATGTAGTTTCCGATAGGCATTTCAAAAATAGGTGTCGATAGGCATTTCAGATATAGGTGTCGATAGGCATTTCAGATATAGGTGTCAATAGGCATTTCAGATATAGGTGTCGATAGGCATTTCAGATATAGGTGTCGATAGGCATTTCAGATATAGGTGTCGATAGGCATTTCAGATATAGGTGTCGATAGGCATTTCAGATATAGGTGTCGATAGGCATTTCAGATATAGGTGCCGATAGGCATTTCAGATATAGTTGCCGATTGGCATTTTAAAAATAGGTGCCGATAGGCATTTTAGATATAGAAGCCGATAGGCATTTCAAATATAGGTGCCGATAGGCATTCCAGATATGGTTGCCGATAGGCATTTCAAATATAGGTGCTGATAGGCATTTCAGATGTAGTTTCCGATAGGCATTTCAAAAATAGGTGTCGATAGGCATTTCAGATATAGGTGTCGATAGGCATTTCAGATATAGGTGTCGATAGGCATTTCAGATATAGGTGTCGATAGGCATTTCAGATATAGGTGTCGATAGGCATTTCAGATATAGGTGCCGATAGGCATTTCAGATATAATTGCCGATTGGCATTTTAAAAATAGGTGCCGATAGGCATTTCAGATATAGAAGCCGATAGGCATTTCAAATATAGGTGCCGATAGGCATTCCAGATATGGTTGCCGATAGGCATTTCAAATATAGGTGCTGATAGGCATTTCAGATGTAGTTTCCGATAGGCATTTCAAAAATAGGTGTCGATAGGCATTTCAGATATAGGTGTCGATAGGCATTTCAGATATAGGTGTCGATAGGCATTTCAGATATAGGTGTCGATAGGCATTTCAGATATAGGTGTCGATAGGCATTTCAGATATAGGTGTCGATAGGCATTTCAGATATAGGTGTCGATAGGCATTTCAGATATAGGTGTCGATAAGCATTTCCGATATAGGTGCCGATAGGCATTTCAGATATAGTTGCCGATTGGCATTTTAAAAATAGGTGCCGATAGGCATTTCAGATATAGAAGCCGATAGGCATTTCAAATATAGGTGCCGATAGGCATTCCAGATATGGTTGCCGATAGGCATTTCAAATATAGGTGCTGATAGGCATTTCAGATGTAGTTTCCGATAGGCATTTCAAAAATAGGTGTCGATAGGCATTTCAGATATAGGTGTCGATAGGCATTTCAGATATAAGTGTCGATAGGCATTTCATATATAGGTGTCGATAGGCATTTCAGATATAGGTGTCGATAGGCATTTCAGATATAGGTGCCGATAGGCATTTCAGATATAGTTGTCATTGGCATTTTAAAAATAGGTGCCGATAGGCATTTCAGATATAGAAGCCGATAGGCATTTCAAATATAGGTGCCGATAGGCATTCCAGATATGGTTGCCGATAGGCATTTCAAATATAGATGCTGATAGGCATTTCAGATGTAGTTTCCGATAGGCATTTCAAAAATAGGTGTCGATAGGCATTTCAGATATAGGTGTCGATAGGCATTTCAGATATAGGTGTCGATAGGCATTACAGATATAGGTGTCGATAGGCATTTCAGATATAGGTGTCGATAGGCATTTCAGATATAGGTGTCGATAGGCATTTCAGATATAGGTGTCGATAGGCATTTCAGATATAGGTGTCGATAGGCATTTCAGATATAGGTGTCGATAGGCATTTCAGATATAAGTGCCGATAGGCATTTCAGATATAGTTGCCGATTGGCATTTTAAAAATAGGTGCCGATAGGCATTTCAGATATAGAAGCCGATAGGCATTTCAAATATAGGTGCCGATAGGCATTCCAGATATGGTTGCCGATAGGCATTTGAAATATAGGTGCTGATAGGCATTTCAGATGTAGTTTCCGATAGGCATTTCAAAAATAGGTGTCGATAGGCATTTCAGATATAGGTGTCGATAGGCATTTCAGATATAGGTGTCGATAGGCATTTCAGATATAGGTGTCGATAGGCATTTCAGATATAGGTTCCGATAGGCATTTCAGATATAGTTGCCGATTGGCATTTTAAAAATAGGTGCCGATAGGCATTTCAGATATAGGTGTCGATAGGCATTTCAGATATAGGTGTCGATAGGCATTTCAGATATAAGTGCCGATAGGCATTTCAGATATAGTTGCCGATTGGCATTTTAAAAATAGGTGCCGATAGGCATTTCAGATATAGAAGCCGATAGGCATTTCAAATATAGGTGCCGATAGGCATTCCAGATATGGTTGCCGATAGGCATTTGAAATATAGGTGCTGATAGGCATTTCAGATGTAGTTTCCGATAGGCATTTCAAAAATAGGTGTCGATAGGCATTTCAGATATAGGTGTCGATAGGCATTTCAGATATAGGTGTCGATAGGCATTTCAGATATAGGTGTCGATAGGCATTTCAGATATAGGTTCCGATAGGCATTTCAGATATAGTTGCCGATTGGCATTTTAAAAATAGGTGCCGATAGGCATTTCAGATATAGAAGCCGATAGGCATTTCAAATATAGGTGCCGATAGGCATTCCAGATATGGTTGCCGATAGGCATTCCAGATATGGTTGCCGATAGGCATTTCAAATATAGGTGCTGATAGGCATTTCAGATGTAGTTTCCGATAGGCATTTCAAAAATAGGTGTCGATAGGCATTTCAGATATAGGTGTCGATAGGCATTTCAGATATAGGTGTCGATAGGCATTTCAGATATAGGTGTCGATAGGCATTTCAGATATAGGTGTCGATAGGCATTTCAGATATAGGTGTCGATAGGCATTTCAGATATAGGTGTCAATAGGCATTTCAGATATAGGTGCCGATAGGCATTTCAGATATAGTTGCCGATTGGCATTTTAAAAATAGGTGCCGATAGGCATTTCAGATATAGAAGCCGATAGGCATTTCAAATATAGGTGCCGATAGGCATTCCAGATATGGTTGCCGATAGGCATTTCAAATATAGGTGCTGATAGGCATTTCAGATGTAGTTTCCGATAGGCATTTCAAAAATAGGTGTCGATAGGCATTTCAGATATAGGTGTCGATAGGCATTTCAGATATAGGTGTCGATAGGCATTTCAGATATAGGTGTCGATAGGCATTTCAGATATAGGTGTCGATAGGCATTTCAGATATAGGTGTCGATAGGCATTTCAGATATAGGTGTCGATAGGCATTTCAGATATAGGTGTCGATAGACATTTCAGATATAGGTGTCGATAGGCATTTCAGATATAGGTGCCGATAGGCATTTCAGATATAGTTGCCGATTGGCATTTTAAAAATAGGTGCCGATAGGCATTTCAGATATAGAAGCCGATAGGCATTTCAAATATAGGTGCCGATAGGCATTCCAGATATGGTTGCCGATAGGCATTTCAAATATAGGTGCTGATAGGCATTTCAGATGTAGTTTCCGATAGGCATTTCAAAAATAGGTGTCGATAGGCATTTCAGATATAGGTGTCGATAGGCATTTCAGATATAGATGTCGATAGGCATTTCAGATATAGGGGTCGAAGGGTATTTCAGATATAGGTGTCGATAGGCATTTCAGATATAGGTGTCGATAGGCATTTCAGATATAGGTGCCGATAAGCATTTCAGATATAGTTGCCGATTGGCATTTTAAAAATAGGTGCCGATAGGCATTTCAGATATAGAAGCCGATAGGCATTTCAAATATAGGTGCCGATAGGCATTCCAGATATGGTTGCCGATAGGCATTTCAAATATAGGTGCTGATAGGCATTTCAGATGTAGTTTCCCATAGGCATTTCAAAAATAGGTGTCGATAGGCATTTCAGATATAGGTGTCGATAGGCATTTCAGATATAGGTGTCGATAGGCATTTCAGATATAGGTGTCGATAGGCATTTCAGATATAGGTGTCGATAGGCATTTCAGATATAGGTGTCGATAGGCATTTCAGATATAGGTGTCGATAGGCATTTCTGATATAGGTGTCGATAGGCATTTCAGATATAGGTGCCGATAGGCATTTCAGATATAGTTGCCGATTGGCATTTTAAAAATAGGTGCCGATAGGCATTTCAGATATAGAAGCCGATAGGCATTTCAAATATAGGTGCCGATAGGCATTCCAGATATGGTTGCCGATAGGCATTTCAAATATAGGTGCTGATAGGCATTTCAGATGTAGTTTCCGATAGGCATTTCAAAAATAGGTGTCGATAGGCATTTCAGATATAGGTGTCGATAGGCATTTCAGATATAGGTGTCGATAGGCATTTCAGATATAGGTGTCGATAGGCATTTCAGATATAGGTGTCGATAGGCATTTCAGATATAGGTGTCGATAGGCATTTCTGATATAGGTGTCGATAGGCATTTCAAATATAGGTGTCGATAGACATTTCAGATATAGGTGCCGATAGGCATTTCAGATATAGTTGCCGATTAGCATTTTAAAAATAGGTGCCGATAGGCATTTCAGATATAGAAGCCGATAGGCATTTAAAATATAGGTGCCGATAGGCATTCCAGATATGGTTGCCGATAGGCATTTCAAATATAGGTGCTGATAGGCATTTCAGATGTAGTTTCCGATAGGCATTTCAAAAATAGGTGTCGATAGGCATTTCAGATATAGGTGTCGATAGGCATTTCAGATATAGGTGTCGATAGGCATTTCAGATATAGGTGTCGATAGGCATTTCAGATATAGGTGTCGATAGGCATTTCAGATATAGGTGTCGATAGGCATTTCAGATATAGGTGTCGATAGGCATTTCAGATATAGGTGTCGATAGGCATTTCAGATATAGGTGTCGATAGGCATTTCAGATATAGGTGTCGATAGGCATTTCAGATATAGGTACCGATAGGCATTACAGATATAGTTGCCGATTGGCATTTTAAAAATAGATGCCGATAGGCATTTCAGTTATAGAAGCCGATAGGCATTTCAAATATAGGTGCCGATAGGCATTCCAGATATGGTTGCCGATAGGCATTTCAAATATAGATGCTGATAGGCATTTCAGATGTAGTTTCCGATAGGCATTTTAAAAATAGGTGTCGATAGGCATTTCAGATATAGGTGTCGATAGGCATTTCAGATATAGGTGTCTATAGGCATTACAGATATAGGTGTCGATAGGCATTTCAGATATAGGTGTCGATAGGCATTTCTGATATAGGTGTCGATAGGCATTTCAGATATAGGTGTCGATAGGCATTTCAGATATAGGTGTCGATAGGCATTTCAGATATAAGTGCCGATAGGCATTTCAGATATAGTTGCCGATTGGCATTTTAAAAATAGGTGCCGATAGGCATTTCAGATATAGAAGCCGATAGGCATTTCAAATATAGGTGCCGATAGGCATTCCAGATATGGTTGCCGATAGGCATTTGAAATATAGGTGCTGATAGGCATTTCAGAGGTAGTTTCCGATAGGCATTTCAAAAATAGGTGTCGATAGGCATTTCAGATATAGGTGTCGATAGGCATTTCAGATATAGGTGTCGATAGGCATTTCAGATATAGGTGTCGATAGGCATTTCAGATATAGGTGCCGATAGGCATTTCAGATATAGTTGTTGATTGGCATTTTAAAAATAGGTGCCGATAGGCATTTCAGATATAGAAGCCGATAGGCATTTCAAATATAGGTGCCGATAGGCATTCCAGATATGGTTGCCGATAGGCATTCCAGATATGGTTGCCGATAGGCATTTCAAATATAGGTGCTGATAGGCATTTCAGATGTAGTTTCCGATAGGGATTTCAAAAATAGGTGTCGATAGGCATTTCAGATATAGGTGTCGATAGGCATTTCAGATATAGGTGTCGATAGGCATTTAAGATATAGGTGTCGATAGGCATTTCATATATAGGTGTCGATAGGCATTTCAGATATAGGTGTCGATAGGCATTTCAGATATAGGTGTCGATAGGCATTTCAGATATAGGTGTCGATAGGCATTTCAGATATAGGTGTCGATAGGCATTTCAGATATAGGTGCCGATAGGCATTTCAGATATAGTTGCCGATTGGCATTTTAAAAATAGGTGCCGATAGGCATTTCAGATATAGAAGCCGATAGGCATTTCAAATATAGGTGCCGATAGGCATTCCAGATATGGTTGCCGATAGGCATTTCAAATATAGGTGCTGATAGGCATTTCAGATGTAGTTTCCGATAGGCATTTCAAAAATAGGTGTCGATAGGCATTTCAGATATAGGTGTCGATAGGCATTTCAGATATAGATGTCGATAGGCATTTCAGATATAGGGGTCGAAGTCATTTCAGATATAGGTGTCGATAGGCATTTCAGATATAGGTGTCGATAGGCATTTCAGATATAGGTGCCGATAAGCATTTCAGATATAGTTGCCGATTGGCATTTTAAAAATAGGTGCCGATAGGCATTTCAGATATAGAAGCCGATAGGCATTTCAAATATAGGTGCCGATAGGCATTCCAGATATGGTTGCCGATAGGCATTTCAAATATAGGTGCTGATAGGCATTTCAGATGTAGTTTCCGATAGGCATTTCAAAAATAGGTGTCGATAGGCATTTCAGATATAGGTGTCGATAGGCATTTCAGATATAGGTGTCGATAGGCATTTCAGATATAGGTGTCGATAGGCATTTCAGATATAGGTGTCGATAGGCATTTCAGATATAGGTGCCGATAGGCATTTCAGATATATTTGCCGATTGGCATTTTAAAAATAGGTGCCGATAGGCATTTCAGATATAGAAGCCGATAGGCATTTCAAATATAGGTGCCGATAGGCATTCCAGATATGGTTGCCGATAGGCATTTCAAATATAGTTGCTGATAGGCATTTCAGATGTAGTTTCCGATAGGCATTTCAAAAATAGGTGTCGATAGGCATTTCAGATATAGGTGTCGATAGGCATTTCAGATATAGGTGTCGATAGGCATTTCAGATATAGGTGTCGATAGGCATTTCAGATATAGGTGTCGATAGGCATTTCAGATATAGGTGTCGATAGGCATTTCTGATATAGGTGTCGATAGGCATTTCAGATATAGGTGTCGATAGGCATTTCAGATATAGGTGCCGATAGGCATTTCAGATATAGTTGCCGATTAGCATTTTAAAAATAGGGGCCGATAGGCATTTCAGATATAGAAGCCGATAGGCATTTAAAATATAGGTGCCGATAGGCATTCCAGATATGGTTGCCGATAGGCATTTCAAATATGGGTGCTGATAGGCATTTCAGATGTAGTTTCCGATAGGCATTTCAAAAATAGGTGTCGATAGGCATTTCAGATATAGGTGTCGATAGGCATTTCAGATATAGGTGTCGATAGGCATTTCAGATATAGGTGTCGATAGGGATTTGTGATATAGGTGTCGATAGGCATTTCAGATATAGGTGTCGATAGGCATTTCAGATATAGGTGTCGATAGGCATTTCAGATATAGGTGCCGATAGGCATTTCAGATATAGTTGCCGATTGGCATTTTAAAAATAGGTGCCGATAGGCATTTCAGATATAGAAGCCGATAGGCATTTCAAATATAGGTGCCGATAGGCATTCCAGATATGGTTGCCGATAGGCATTTCAAATATAGGTGCTGATAGGCATTTCAGATGTAGTTTCCGATAGGCATTTCAAAAATAGGTGTCGATAGGCATTTCAGATATAGGTGTCGATAGGCATTTCAGATATAGGTGTCGATAGGCATTTCAGATATAGGTGTCGATAGGCATTTCAGATAGAGGTGTCGATAGGCATTTCAGATATAGGTGTCGATAGGCATTTCAGATATAGGTGTCGATAGGCATTTCAGATATTGGTGTCGATAGGCATTTCAAATATAGGTGCTGAAAGGCATTTCAGATGTAGTTTCCGATAGGCATTTCAAAAATAGGTGTCGATAGGCATTTCAGATATAGGTGTCGATAGGCATTTCAGATATAGGTGTCGATAGGCATTTCAGATATAGGTGTCGATAGGCATTTCAGATATAGGTGTCGATAGGCATTTCAGATATAGGTGTCGATAGGCATTTCAGATATAGGTGTCGATAGGCATTTCAGATATAGGTGTCGATAGGCATTTCAGATATAGGTGCCGATAGGCATTTCAGATATAGTTGCCGATTGGCATTTTAAAAATAGGTGCCGATAGGCATTCCAGATATGGTTGCCGATAGGCATTTCAAATATAGGTGCTGATAGGCATTTCAGATGTAGTTTCCGATAGGCATTTCAAAAATAGGTGTCGATAGGCATTTCAGATATAGGTGTCGATAGGCATTTCAGATATAGGTGTCGATAAGCATTTCAGATATAGGTGTCGATAGGCATTTCAGATATTTGTGTCGATAGGCATTTCAGATATAGGTGTCGATAGGCATTTCAGATATAGGTGTTGATAGGCATTTCAGATATAGTTGCCGATTGGCATTTTAAAAATAGGTGCCGATAGGCATTTCAGATATAGAAGCCGATAGGCATTTCAAATATAGGTGCCGTTAGGCATTCCAGATATGGTTGCCGATAGGCATTTCAAATATAGGTGCTGATAGGCATTTCAGATGTAGTTTCCGATAGGCATTTCAAAAATAGGTGTCGATAGGCATTTCAGATATAGGTGTCGATAGGCATTTCAGATACAGGTGTCGATAGGCATTTCAGATATAGGTGTCGATAGGCATTTCAGATATAGGTGTCGATAGGCATTTCAGATATAGGTGTCGATAGGCATTTCAGATATAGGTGTCGATAGGCATTTCAGATATAGGTGTCGATAGGCATTTCAGATATAGGTGCCGATAGGCATTTCAGATATAGTTGCCGATTGGCATTTTAAAAAAAGGTGCCGATAGGCATTTCAGATATAGAAGCCGATAGGCATTTCAAATATAGGTGCCGATAGGCATTCCAGATATGGTTGCCGATAGGCATTTCAAATATAGGTGCTGATAGGCATTTCAGATGTAGTTTCCGAAAGGCATTTCAAAAATAGGTGTCGATAGGCATTTCAGATATAGGTGTCGATAGGCATTTCAGATATAGGTGTCGATAGGCATTTCAGATATAGGTGTCGATAGGCATTTCAGATATAGGTGTCGATAGGCATTTCAGATATAGGTGTCGATAGGCATTTCAGATATAGGTGTCGATAGGCATTTCAGATATAGGTGTCGATAGGCATTTCAGATATAAGTGCCGATAGGCATTTCAGATATAGTTGCCGATTGGCATTTTAAAAATAGGTGCCGATAGGCATTTCAGATATAGAAGCCGATAGGCATTTCAAATATAGGTGCCGATAGGCATTCCAGATATGGTTGCCGATAGGCATTTGAAATATAGGTGCTGATAGGCATTTCAGATGTAGTTTCCGATAGGCATTTCAAAAATAGGTGTCGATAGGCATTTCAGATATAGGTGTCGATAGGCATTTCAGATATAGGTGTCGATAGGCATTTCAGATATAGGTGTCGATAGGCATTTCAGATATAGGTGTCGATAGGCATTTCAGATATAGGTGTCGATAGGCATTTCAGATATAAGTGCCGATAGGCATTTCAGATATAGTTGCCGATTGGCATTTTAAAAATAGGTGCCGATAGGCTTTTCAGATATAGAAGCCGATAGGCATTTCAAATATAGGTGCCGATAGGCATTCCAGATATGGTTGCCGATAGGCATTTGAAATATAGGTGCTGATAGGCATTTCAGATGTAGTTTCCGATAGGCATTTCAAAAATAGGTGTCGATAGGCATTTCAGATATAGGTGTCGATAGGCATTTCAGATATAGGTGTCGATAGGCATTTCAGATATAGGTGTCGATAGGCATTTCAGATATAGGTTCCGATAGGCATTTCAGATATAGTTGCCGATTGGCATTTTAAAAATAGGTGCCGATAGGCATTTCAGATATAGAAGCCGATAGGCATTTCAAATATAGGTGCCGATAGGCATTCCAGATATGGTTGCCGATAGGCATTCCAGATATGGTTGCCGATAGGCATTTCAAATATAGGTGCTGATAGGCATTTCAGATGTAGTTTCCGATAGGCATTTCAAAAATAGGTGTCGATAGGCATTTCAGATATAGGTGTCGATAGGCATTTCAGATATAGGTGTCGATAGGCATTTCAGATATAGGTGTCGATAGGCATTTCAGATATAGGTGTCGATAGGCATTTCAGATATAGGTGTCGATAGGCATTTCAGATATAGGTGTCAATAGGCATTTCAGATATAGGTGCCGATAGGCATTTCAGATATAGTTGCCGATTGGCATTTTAAAAATAGGTGCCGATAGGCATTTCAGATATAGAAGCCGATAGGCATTTCAAATATAGGTGCCGATAGGCATTCCAGATATGGTTGCCGATAGGCATTTCAAATATAGGTGCTGATAGGCATTTCAGATGTAGTTTCCGATAGGCATTTCAAAAATAGGTGTCGATAGGCATTTCAGATATAGGTGTCGATAGGCATTTCAGATATAGGTGTCGATAGGCATTTCAGATATAGGTGTCGATAGGCATTTCAGATATAGGTGTCGATAGGCATTTCAGATATAGGTGTCGATAGGCATTTCAGATATAGGTGTCGATAGGCATTTCAGATATAGGTGTCGATAGACATTTCAGATATAGGTGTCGATAGGCATTTCAGATATAGGTGCCGATAGGCATTTCAGATATAGTTGCCGATTGGCATTTTAAAAATAGGTGCCGATAGGCATTTCAGATATAGAAGCCGATAGGCATTTCAAATATAGGTGCCGATAGGCATTCCAGATATGGTTGCCGATAGGCATTTCAAATATAGGTGCTGATAGGCATTTCAGATGTAGTTTCCGATAGGCATTTCAAAAATAGGTGTCGATAGGCATTTCAGATATAGGTGTCGATAGGCATTTCAGATATAGATGTCGATAGGCATTTCAGATATAGGGGTCGAAGGGCATTTCAGATATAGGTGTCGATAGGCATTTCAGATATAGGTGTCGATAGGCATTTCAGATATAGGTGCCGATAGGCATTTCAGATATAGTTGCCGATTGGCATTTTAAAAATAGGTGCCGATAGGCATTTCAGATATAGAAGCCGATAGGCATTTCAAATATAGGTGCCGATAGGCATTCCAGATATGATTGCCGATAGGCATTTCAAATATAGGTGCTGATAGGCATTTCAGATGTAGTTTCCCATAGGCATTTCAAAAATAGGTGTCGATAGGCATTTCAGATATAGGTGTCGATAGGCATTTCAGATATAGGTGTCGATAGGCATTTCAGATATAGGTGTCGATAGGCATTTCAGATATAGGTGTCGATAGGCATTTCAGATATAGGTGCCGATAGGCATTTCAGATATAGTTGCCGATTGGCATTTTAAAAATAGGTGCCGATAGGCATTTCAGATATAGAAGCCGATAGGCATTTCAAATATAGGTGCCGATAGGCATTCCAGATATGGTTGCCGATAGGCATTTCAAATATAGGTGCTGATAGGCATTTCAGATGTAGTTTCCGATAGGCATTTCAAAAATAGGTGTCGATAGGCATTTCAGATATAGGTGTCGATAGGCATTTCAGATATAGGTGTCGATAGGCATTTCAGATATAGGTGTCGATAGGCATTTCAGATATAGGTGTCGATAGGCATTTCTGATATAGGTGTCGATAGGCATTTCAAATATAGGTGTCGATAGGCATTTCAGATATAGGTGCCGATAGGCATTTCAGATATAGTTGCCGATTAGCATTTTAAAAATAGGTGCCGATAGGCATTTCAGATATAGAAGCCGATAGGCATTTAAAATATAGGTGCCGATAGGCATTCCAGATATGGTTGCCGATAGGCATTTCAAATATAGGTGCTGATAGGCATTTCAGATGTAGTTTCCGATAGGCATTTCAAAAATAGGTGTCGATAGGCATTTCAGATATAGGTGTCGATAGGCATTTCAGATATAGGTGTCGATAGGCATTTCAGATATAGGTGTCGATAGGCATTTCAGATATAGGTGTCGATAGGCATTTCAGATATTGGTGTCGATAGGCATTTCAGATATAGGTGTCGATAGGCATTTCAGATATAGGTGTCGATAGGCATTTCAGATATAGGTGTCGATAGGCATTTCAGATATAGGTGTCGATAGGCATTTCAGATATAGGTACCGATAGGCATTTCAGATATAGTTGCCGATTGGCATTTTAAAAATAGGTGCCGATAGGCATTTCAGTTATAGAAGCCGATAGGCATTTCAAATATAGGTGCCGATAGGCATTCCAGATATGGTTGCCGATAGGCATTTCAAATATAGATGCTGATAGGCATTTCAGATGTAGTTTCCGATAGGCATTTTAAAAATAGGTGTCGATAGGCATTTCAGATATAGGTGTCGATAGGCATTTCAGATATAGGTGTCGATAGGCATTACAGATATAGGTGTCGATAGGCATTTCAGATATAGGTGTCGATAGGCATTTCTGATATAGGTGTCGATAGGCATTTCAGATATAGGTGTCGATAGGCATTTCAGATATAGGTGTCGATAGGCATTTCAGATATAAGTGCCGATAGGCATTTCAGATATAGTTGCCGATTGGCATTTTAAAAATAGGTGCCGATAGGCATTTCAGATATAGAAGCCGATAGGCATTTCAAATATAGGTGCCGATAGGCATTCCAGATATGGTTGCCGATAGGCATTTGAAATATAGGTGCTGATAGGCATTTCAGATGTAGTTTCCGATAGGCATTTCAAAAATAGGTGTCGATAGGCATTTCAGATATAGGTGTCGATAGGCATTTCAGATATAGGTGTCGATAGGCATTTCAGATATAGGTGTCGATAGGCATTTCAGATATAGGTGCCGATAGGCATTTCAGATATAGTTGTTGATTGGCATTTTAAAAATAGGTGCCGATAGGCATTTCAGATATAGAAGCCGATAGGCATTTCAAATATAGGTGCCGATAGGCATTCCAGATATGGTTGCCGATAGGCATTCCAGATATGGTTGCCGATAGGCATTTCAAATATAGGTGCTGATAGGCATTTCAGATGTAGTTTCCGATAGGCATTTCAAAAATAGGTGTCGATAGGCATTTCAGATATAGGTGTCGATAGGCATTTCAGATATAGGTGTCGATAGGCATTTAAGATATAGGTGTCGATAGGCATTTCATATATAGGTGTCGATAGGCATTTCAGATATAGGTGTCGATAGGCATTTCAGATATAGGTGTCGATAGGCATTTCAGATATAGGTGTCGATAGGCATTTCAGATATAGGTGTCGATAGGCATTTCAGATATAGGTGCCGATAGGCATTTCAGATATAGTTGCCGATTGGCATTTTAAAAATAGGTGCCGATAGGCATTTCAGATATAGAAGCCGATAGGCATTTCAAATATAGGTGCCGATAGGCATTCCAGATATGGTTGCCGATAGGCATTTCAAATATAGGTGCTGATAGGCATTTCAGATGTAGTTTCCGATAGGCATTTCAAAAATAGGTGTCGATAGGCATTTCAGATATAGGTGTCGATAGGCATTTCAGATATAGATGTCGATAGGCATTTCAGATATAGGGGTCGAAGTCATTTCAGATATAGGTGTCGATAGGCATTTCAGATATAGGTGTCGATAGGCATTTCAGATATAGGTGCCGATAAGCATTTCAGATATAGTTGCGGATTGGCATTTTAAAAATAGGTGCCGATAGGCATTTCAGATATAGAAGCCGATAGGCATTTCAAATATAGGTGCCGATAGGCATTCCAGATATGGTTGCCGATAGGCATTTCAAATATAGGTGCTGATAGGCATTTCAGATGTAGTTTCCGATAGGCATTTCAAAAATAGGTGTCGATAGGCATTTCAGATATAGGTGTCGATAGGCATTTCAGATATAGGTGTCGATAGGCATTTCAGATATAGGTGTCGATAGGCATTTCAGATATAGGTGTCGATAGGCATTTCAGATATAGGTGCCGATAGGCATTTCAGATATAGTTGCCGATTGGCATTTTAAAAATAGGTGCCGATAGGCATTTCAGATATAGAAGCCGATAGGCATTTCAAATATAGGTGCCGATAGGCATTCCAGATATGGTTGCCGATAGGCATTTCAAATATAGTTGCTGATAGGCATTTCAGATGTAGTTTCCGATAGGCATTTCAAAAATAGGTGTCGATAGGCATTTCAGATATAGGTGTCGATAGGCATTTCAGATATAGGTGTCGATAGGCATTTCAGATATAGGTGTCGATAGGCATTTCAGATATAGGTGTCGATAGGCATTTCAGATATAGGTGTCGATAGGCATTTCTGATATAGGTGTCGATAGGCATTTCAGATATAGGTGTCGATAGGCATTTCAGATATAGGTGCCGATAGGCATTTCAGATATAGTTGCCGATTAGCATTTTAAAAATAGGGGCCGATAGGCATTTCAGATATAGAAGCCGATAGGCATTTAAAATATAGGTGCCGATAGGCATTCCAGATATGGTTGCCGATAGGCATTTCAAATATGGGTGCTGATAGGCATTTCAGATGTAGTTTCCGATAGGCATTTCAAAAATAGGTGTCGATAGGCATTTCAGTTATAGGTGTCATTAGGCATTTCAGATATAGGTGTCGATAGGCATTTCAGATATAGGTGTCGATAGGGATTTCAGATATAGGTGTCGATAGGCATTTCAGATATAGGTGTCGATAGGCATTTCAGATATAGGTGTCGATAGGCATTTCAGATATAGGTGCCGATAGGCATTTCAGATATAGTTGCCGATTGGCATTTTATAAATAGGTGCCGATAGGCATTTCAGATATAGAAGCCGATAGGCATTTCAAATATAGGTGCCGATAGGCATTCCAGATATGGTTGCCGATAGGCATTTCAAATATAGGTGCTGATAGGCATTTCAGATGTAGTTTCCGATAGGCATTTCAAAAATAGGTGTCGATAGGCATTTCAGATATAGGTGTCGATAGGCATTTCAGATATAGGTGTCGATAGGCATTTCAGATATAGGTGTCGATAGGCATTTCAGATAGAGGTGTCGATAGGCATTTCAGATATAGGTGTCGATAGGCATTTCAGATATAGGTGTCGATAGGCATTTCAGATATTGGTGTCGATAGGCATTTCAAATATAGGTGCTGATAGGCATTTCAGATGTAGTTTCCGATAGGCATTTCAAAAATAGGAGTCGATAGGCATTTCAGATATAGGTGTCGATAGGCATTTCAGATATAGGTGTCGATAGGCATTTCAGATATAGGTGTCGATAGGCATTTCAGATATAGGTGTCGATAGGCATTTCAGATATAGGTGTCGATAGGCATTTCAGATATAGGTGTCGATAGGCATTTCAGATATAGGTGTCGATAGGCATTTCAGATATAGGTGCCGATAGGCATTTCAGATATAGTTGCCGATTGGCATTTTAAAAATAGGTGCCGATAGGCATTCCAGATATGGTTGCCGATAGGCATTTCAAATATAGGTGCTGATAGGCATTTCAGATGTAGTTTCCGATAGGCATTTCAAAAATAGGTGTCGATAGGCATTTCAGATATAGGTGTCGATAGGCATTTCAGATATAGGTGTCGATAAGCATTTCAGATATAGGTGTCGATAGGCATTTCAGATATAGGTGTCGATAGGCATTTCAGATATAGGTGTCGATAGGCATTTCAGATATAGGTGCCGATAGGCATTTCAGATATAGTTGCCGATTGGCATTTTAAAAATAGGTGCCGATAGGCATTTCAGATATAGAAGCCGATAGGCATTTCAAATATAGGTGCCGTTAGGCATTCCAGATATGGTTGCCGATAGGCATTTCAAATATAGGTGCTGATAGGCATTTCAGATGTAGTTTCCGATAGGCATTTCAAAAATAGGTGTCGATAGGCATTTCAGATATAGGTGTCGATAGGCATTTCAGATACAGGTGTCGATAGGCATTTCAGATATAGGTGTCGATAGGCATTTCAGATATAGGTGTCGATAGGCATTTCAGATATAGGTGTCGATAGGCATTTCAGATATAGGTGTCGATAGGCATTTCAGATATAGGTGTCGATAGGCATTTCAGATATAGGTGCCGATAGGCATTTCAGATATAGTTGCCGATTGGCATTTTAAAAAAAGGTGCCGATAGGCATTTCAGATATAGAAGCCGATAGGCATTTCAAATATAGGTGCCGATAGGCATTCCAGATATGTTTGCCGATAGGCATTTCAAATATAGGTGCTGATAGGCATTTTTAGATGTAGTTTCCGATAGGCATTTCAAAAATAGGTGTCGATAGGCATTTCAGATATAGGTGTCGCTAGGCATTTCAGATATAGGTGTCGATAGGCATTTCAGATATAGGTGTCGATAGGCATTTCAGATATAGGTGTCGATAGGCATTTCAGATATAGGTGTCGATAGGCATTTCAGATATTGGTGTCGATAGGCATTTCAGATATAGGTGCCGATAGGCATTTCAGATATAGTTGCCGATTGGCATTTTAAAAATAGGTGCCGATAGGCATTTCAGATATAGAAGCTGATAGGCATTTCAAATATAGGTGCCGATAGGCATTCCAGATATGGTTGCCGATAGGCATTTCAAATATAGGTGCTGATAGGCATTTCAGATGTAGTTTCCGATAGGCATTTAAAAAATAGGTGTCGATAGGCATTTCAAATATATGTGTCGATAGGCATTTCAGATATAGGTGTCGATAGGCATTACAGATATAGGTGTCGATAGGCATTTCAGATATAGGTGTCGATAGGCATTTCAGATATAGGTGTCGATAGGCATTTCAGATATAGGTGTCGATAGGCATTTCAGATATAGAAGCCGATAGGTATTTCAAATATAGGTGCCGATAGGCATTTCAGATATGGTTGCCGATAGGCATTTCAAATATAGATGCTGATAGGCATTTCAGATGTAGTTTCCGATAGGCATTTCAAAAATAGGTGTCGATAGGCATTTCAGATATAGGTGTCGATAGGCATTTCAGATATAGGTGTCGATAGGCATTACAGATATAGGTGTCGATAGGCATTTCAGATATAGGTGTCGATAGGCATTTCAGATATAGGTGTCGATAGGCATTTCAGATATAGGTGTCGATAGGCATTTCAGATATAGGTGCCGATAGGCATTTCAGATATAGAAGCCGATAGGCATTTCAAATATAGGTGCCGATAGGCATTCCAGATATGGTTGCCGATAGGCATTTCAAATATAGGTGCTGATAGGCATTTCAGATGTAGTTTCCGATAGGCATTTCAAAAATAGGTGTCGATAGGCATTTCAGATATAGGTGTCGATAGGCATTTCAGATATAGGTGTCGATAATCATTTCAGATATAGGTGTCGATAGGCATTTCAGATATAGGTGTCGATAGGCATTTCAGATATAGGTGTCGATAGGCACTTCAGATATAGGTGCCGATAGGCATTTCAGATATAGTTGCCGATTGGCATTTTAAAAAAAGGTGCCGATAGGCATTTCAGATATAGAAGCCGATAGGCATTTCAAATATAGGAGCCGATAGGCATTCCAGATATGTTTGCCGACAGGCATTTCAAATATAGGTTCTGATAGGCATTTCAGATGTAGTTTCCGATAGGCATTTCAAAAATAGGTGTCGATAGGCATTTCAGATATAGGTGTCGCTAGGCATTTCAGATATAGGTGTCGATAGGCATTTCAGATATAGGTGTCGATAGGCATTTCAGATATAGGTGTCGATAGGCATTTCAGATATAGGTGTCGATAGGCATTTCAGATATAGGTGTCGATAGGCATTTCAGATATAGGTCCGATAGGCATTTCAGATATAGTTGCCGATTAGAATTTTAAAAATAGGTGCCGATTGGCATTTCAGATATAGAAGCCGATAGGCATTTCAAATATAGGTGCCGATAGGCATTCCAGATATGGTTGCCGATAGGCATTTCAAATATAGGTGCTGATAGGCATTTTAGATGTAGTTTCCGATAGGCATTTCAAAAATAAGTGTCGATAGGCATTTCAGATATAGGTGTCGATAGGCATTTCAGATATATGTGTCGATAGGCATTTCAGATATAGGTGTCGATAGGCATTTCAGATATAGGTGTCGATAGGCATTTCAGATATAGGTGTCGATAGGCATTTCAGATATAGGTGTCGATAGGCATTTCAGATATAGGTGTCGATAGGCATTTCAGATATGTGTGTCGATAGGCATTTCAGATATAGGTGCCGATAGGCATTTCAGATATAGTTGCCGATTGGCATTTTAAAAATAAGTGCCGATAGGCATTTCAGATATAGAAGCCGATAGGCATTTCAAATATAGGTGCCGATAGGTATTCCAGATATGGTTGCCGATAGGTATTTCAAATATAGGTGCTGATAGGCATTTCAGATGTAGTTTCCGATAGGCATTTCAAAAATAGGTGTCAATAAGCATTTCAGATATAGTTGTCGATAGGCATTTCAGATATAGGTGTCGATAGGCGTTTCAGATATCGGTGTCGATAGGCATTTCAGATATAGGTGTCGATAGGCATTTCAGATATAGGTGTCGATAGGCATTTTAGATATAGGTGTCGATAGGCATTTCAGATATAAGTGTCGATAGGCATTTCAGATATAGGTGCCGATAGGCATTTCAGATATAGTTGCCGATAGGCATTTTAAAAATAGGTGCCGATAGGCATTTCAGATATAGAAGCCGATAGGCATTTCAAATATAGGTGCCGATAGGCATTCCAGATATGGTTGCCGATAGGCATTTCAAATATAGGTGCTGATAGGCATTTCAGATGTAGTTTCCGAAAGGCATTTCAAAAATAGGTGTCGATAGGCATTTCAGATATAGGTGTCGATAGGCATTTCAGATATAGGTGTCGATAGGCATTTCAGATATAGGTGTCGATAGGCATTTCAGATATAGGTGTCGATAGGCATTTCAGATATAGGTGTCGATAGGCATTTAAGATATAGGTGTCGATAGGCATTTCAGATATAGTTGCCGATTGGCATTTTTAAAATAGGTGCCGATAGGCATTTCAGATATAGAAGCCGATAGGCATTTCAAATATAGGTGCCGATAGGCATTCCAGATATGGTTGCCGATAGGCATTTCAAATATAGGCATTTCAGATGTAGTTTCCGATAGGCATTTCAAAAATAGGTGTCGATAGGCATTTCAGATATAGGTGTCGATAGGCATTTCAGATATAGGTGTCGATAGGCATTACAGATATAGGTGTCGATAGGCATTTCAGATATAGGTGTCGATAGGCATTTCAGATATAGGTGTCGATAGGCATTTCAGATATAGGTGTCGATAGGCATTTCAGATATAGGTGTCGATAGGCATTTCAGATATAGGTGTCGATAGGCATTTCAGATATAAGTGCCGATAGGCATTTCAGATATAGTTGCCGATTGGCATTTTAAAAATAGGTGCTGATAGGCATTTCAGATATAGAAGCCGATAGGCATTTCAAATATAGGTGCCGATAGGCATTCCAGATATGGTTGCCGATAGGCATTTGAAATATAGGTGCTGATAGGCATTTCAGATGTAGTTTCCGATAGGCATTTCAAAAATAGGTGTCGATAGGCATTTCAGGTATAGGTGTCGATAGGCATTTCAGATATAGGTGTCGATAGGCATTTCAGATATATGTATCGATAGGCATTTCAGATATAGGTGCCGATAGGCATTTCAGATATAGTTGCCGATTGGCATTTTAAAAATAGGTGCCGATAGGCATTTCAGATATAGAAGCCGATAGGCATTTCAAATATAGGTGCCGATAGGCATTTCAGATATAGGTGTCGATAGGCATTTCAGATATAGGTGTCGATAGGCATTTCAGATATAGGTGTCGATAGGCATTACAGATATAGGTGTCGATAGGCATTTCAGATATAGGTGTCGATAGGCATTTCAGATATAGGTGTCGATAGGCATTTCAGATATAGGTGTCGATAGGCATTTCAGAATAGGTGTCGATAGGCATTTCAGATATAGGTGTCGATAGGCATTTCAGATATAGGTGTCGATAGGCATTTCAGATATAGGTGCCGATAGGCATTTCAGATATAGTTGCCGATTGGCATTTTAAAAATAGGCGCCGATAGGCATTTCAGATATAGAAACCGATAGGCATTTCAAATATAGGTGCCGAAAGGCATTCCAGATATAGTTGCCGATAGGCATTTCAAATATAGGTGCTGATAGGCATTTCAGATGTAGTTTCCGATAGGCATTTCAAAAATAGGTGTCGATAGGCATTTCAGATATAGGTGTCGATAGGCATTTCAGATATAGGTGTCGATAGGCATTTCAGATATAGGTGTCGATAGGCATTTCAGATATAGGTGTCGATAGGCATTTCAGATATAGGTGTCGATAGGCATTTCAGATATAGGTGCCGATAGGCATTTCAGATATAGTTGCCGAATGGCATTTTAAAAATAGGTGCCGATAGGCATTTCAGATATAGAAGCCGATAGGCATTTCAAATATAGGTGCCGATAGGCATTCCAGATATGGTTGCCGATAGGCATTTCAAATATAGGTGCTGATAGGCATTTCAGATGTAGTTTCCGATAGGCATTTCAAAAATAGGTGTCGATAGGCATTTCAGATATAGGTGTCGATAGGCATTTCAGATATAGGTGTCAATAGGCATTTCAGATATAGGTGTCGATAGGCATTTCAGATATAGGTGTCGATAGGCATTTCAGATATAGGTGTCGATAGGCATTTCAGATATAGGTCTCGATAGGCATTTCAGATATAGGTGTCGATAGGCATTTCAGATATAGGTGTCGATAGGCATTTCAGATATAGGTGCCGATAGGCATTTCAGATATAGTTGCCGATTGGCATTTTAAAAATAGGTGCCGATAGGCATTTCAGATATAGAAGCCGATAGGCATTTCAAATATAGGTGCCGATAGGCATTCCAGATATGGTTGCCGATAGGCATTTCAAATATAGGTGCTGATAGGCATTTCAGATGTAGTTTCCGATAGGCATTTCAAAAATAGGTGTCGATAGGCATTTCAGATATAGGTGTCGATAGGCAATTTAGATATAGGTGTCGATAGGCATTTCAGATATAGGTGTCGATAGGCATTTCAGATATAGGTGTCGATAGGCATTTCAGATATAGGTGTCGATAGGCATTTCAGATATAGGTGTCGATAGGCATTTCAGATATAGGTGTCGATAGGCATTTCAGATATAGGTGCCGATAGGCATTTCAGATATAGTTGCCGATTGGCATTTTAAAAATAGGTGCCGATAGGCATTTCAGATATAGAAGCCGATAGGCATTTCAAATATAGGTGCCGATAGGCATTCCAGATATGGTTGCCGATAGGCATTTCAAATATAGGTGCTGATAGGCATTTCAGATGTAGTTTCCGATAGGCATTTCAAAAATAGGTGTCGATAGGCATTTCAGATATAGGTGTCGATAGGCATTTCAGATATAGGTGTCGATAGGCATTTCAGATATAGGTGTCGATAGGCATTTCAGATATAGGTGTCGATAGGCATTTCAGATATAGGTGTCGATAGGCATTTCAGATATAGGTGTCGATAGGCATTTCAGATATAGGTGTCGATAGGCATTTCAAATATATGTGCTGATAGGCATTTCAGATGTAGTTTCCGATAGGCATTTCAAAAATAGGTGTCGATAGGCATTTCAGATATAGGTGTCGATAGGCATTTCAGATATAGGTGTCGATAGGCATTTCAGATATAGGTGTCGATAGGCATTTCAGATATAGGTGTCGATAGGCATTTCAGATATAGGTGTCGATAGGCATTTTAGATATAGGTGTCGATAGGCATTTCAGATATAGGTGTCGATAGGCATTTCAGATATAGGTGTCGATAGGCATTTCAGATATAGGTGCCGATAGGCATTTCAGATATAGAAGCTGATAGGCATTTCAAATATAGGTGCCGATAGGCATTCCAGATATGGTTGCCGATAGGCATTTCAAATATAGGTGCTGATAGGCATTTTAGATGTAGTTTCCGATAGGCATTTCAAAAATAGGTGTCGAAAGGCATTTCAGATATAGGTGTCGATAGGCATTTCAGATATAGGTGTCGATAGGCATTTCAGATATAGGTGTCGTTAGGCATTTCAGATATAGGTGTCGATAGGCATTTCAGATATAGGTGTCGATAGGCATTTCAGATATAGGTGTCGATAGGCATTTCAGATATAGGTGTCGATAGGCATTTCAGATATAAGTGCCGATAGGCATTTCAGATATAGTTGCCGATTGGCATTTTAAAAATAGGTGCCGATAGGCATTTCAGATATAGAAGCCGATAGGCATTTCAAATATAGGTGCCGATAGGCATTCCAGATATGGTTGCCGATAGGCATTTCAAATATAGGTGCTGATAGGCATTTCAGATGTAGTTTCCGATAGGCATTTCAAAAATAGGTGTCGATAGGCATTTCAGATATAGGTGTCGATAGGCATTTCAGATATAGGTGTCGATAATCATTTCAGATATAGGTGTCGATAGGCATTTCAGATATAGGTGTCAATAGGCATTTCAGATATAGGTGTCGATAGGCATTTCAGATATAGGTGCCGATAGGCATTTCAGATATAGTTGCCGATTGGCATTTTAAAAATAGGTGCCGATAGGCATTTCAGATATAGAAGCCGATAGGCATTTCAAATATAGGTGCCGATAGGCATTCCAGATATGGTTGCCGATAGGCATTTCAAATATAGGTGCTGATAGGCATTTCAGATGTAGTTTCCGATAGGCATTTCAAAAATAGGTGTCGATAGGCATTTCAGATATAGGTGTCGATAGGCATTTCAGATATAGGTGTCGATAGGCATTTCAGATATAAGTGTCGATAGGCATTTCAGATATAGGTGCCGATAGGCATTTCAGATATAGTTGCCGATTGGCATTTTAAAAATAGGTGCCGATAGGCATTTCAGATATAGAAGCCGATAGGCATTTCAAATATAGGTGCCGATAGGCATTCCAGATATGGCTGCCGATAGGCATTTCAAATATAGGTGCTGATAGGCATTTCAGATGTAGATTCCGAAAGGCATTTCAAAAATAGGTGTCAATAGGCATTTCAGATATAGGTGTCGATAGGCATTTCAGATATAGGTGTCGATAGGCATTTCAGATATAGGTGTCGATAGGCATTTCAGATATAGGTGTCGATAGGCATTTCAGATATAGGTGTCGATAGGCATTTCAGATATAGGTGTCGATAGGCATTTCAGATATAGTTGCCGATTGGCATTTTTAAAATAGGTGCCGATAGGCATTTCAGATATAGAAGCCGATAGGCATTTCAAATATAGGTGCCGATAGGCATTCCAGATATGGTTGCCGATAGGCATTTCAAATATAGGCATTTCAGATGTAGTTTCCGATAGGCATTTCAAAAATAGGTGTCGATAGGCATTTCAGATATAGGAGTCGATAGGCATTTCAGATATAGGTGTCGATAGGCATTACAGATATAGGTGTCGATAGGCATTTCAGATATAGGTGTCGATAGGCATTTCAGATATAGGTGTCGATAGGCATTTCAGATATAGGTGTCGATAGGCATTTCAGATATGTGTGTCGATAGGCATTTCAGATATAGGTGTCGATAGGCATTTAAGATATAAGTGCCGATAGGCATTTCAGATATAGTTGCCGATTGGCATTTTAAAAATAGGTGCTGATAGGCATTTCAGATATAGAAGCCGATAGGCATTTCAAATATAGGTGCCGATAGGCATTCCAGATATGGTTGCCGATAGGCATTTGAAATATAGGTGCTGATAGGCATTTCATATGTAGTTTCCGATAGGCATTTCAAAAATAGGTGTCGATAGGCATTTCAGATATAGGTGTCGATAGGCATTTCAGATATAGGTGTCGATAGGCATTTCAGATATATGTATCGATAGGCATTTCAGATATAGGTGCCGATAGGCATTTCAGATATAGTTGCCGATTGGCATTTTAAAAATATGTGCCGATAGGCATTTCAGATATAGAAGCCGATAGGCATTTCAAATATAGGTGCCGATAGGCATTCCAGATATGGTTGCCGATAGGCATTTCAAATATAGGTGCTGATAGGCATTTCAGATGTAGTTTCCGATAGGCATTTCAAAAATAGGTGTCGATAGGCATTTCAAATATAGGTGTCGATAGGCATTTCAGATATAGGTGTCGATAGGCATTACAGATATAGGTGTCGATAGGCATTTCAGATATAGGTGTCGATAGGCATTTCAGATATAGGTGTCGATAGGCATTTCAGATATAGGTGTCGATAGGCATTTCAGATATAAGTGCCGATAGGCATTTCAGATATAGTTGCCGATTGGCATTTTAAAAATAGGTGCCGATAGGCATTTCAGATATAGAAGCCGATAGGCATTTCAAATATAGGTGCCGATAGGCATTCCAGATATGGTTGCCGATAGGCATTTGAAATATAGGTGCTGATAGGCATTTCAGATGTAGTTTCCGATAGGCATTTCAAAAATAGGTGTCGATAGGCATTTCAGATATAGGTGTCGATAGGCATTTCAGATATGGGTGTCGATAGGCATTTCAGATATAGGTGTCGATAGGCATTTCAGATATAGGTGCCGATAGGCATTTCAGATATAGTTGCCGATTGGCATTTTAAAAATAGGTGCCGATAGGCATTTCAGATATAGAAGCCGATAGGCATTTCAAATATAGGTGCCGATAGGCATTCCAGATATGGTTGCCGATAGGCATTTCAAATATAGGTGCTGATAGGCATTTCAGATGTAGTTTCCAAAAGGCATTTCAAAAATAGGTGTCGATAGGCATTTCAGATATAGCTGTCGATAGGCATTTCAGATATAGGTGTCAATAGGCATTTCAGATATAGGTGTCGATAGGCATTTCAGATATAGGTGTCGATAGGCATTTCAGATATAGGTGTCGATAGGCATTTCAGATATAGGTGTCGATAGGCATTTCAGATATAGGTGTCGATAGGCATTTCAGATATAGGTGCCGATAGGCATTTCAGATATAGTTGCCGATTGGCATTTTAAAAATAGGTGCCGATAGGCATTTCAGATATAGAAGCCGATAGGCATTTCAAATATAGGTGCCGAAAGGCATTCCAGATATGGTTGCCGATAGGCATTTCAAATATAGGTGCTGATAGGCATTTCAGATGTAGTTTCCGATAGGCATTTCAAAAATAGGTGTCGATAGGCATTTCAGATATAGGTGTCGATAGGCATTTCAGATATAGGTGTCGATAGGCATTTCAGATATAGGTGTCGATAGGCATTTCAGATATAGGTGTCGATAGGCATTTCAGATATAGGTGCCGATAGGCATTTCAGATATAGTTGCCGATTGGCATTTTAAAAATAGGTGCCGATAGGCATTTCAGATATAGAAGCCGATAGGCATTTCAAATATAGGTGCCGATAGGCATTCCAGATATGGTTGCCGATAGGCATTTCAAATATAGGTGCTGATAGGCATTTCAGATGTAGTTTCCGATAGGCATTTCAAAAATAGGTGTCGATAGGCATTTCAGATATAGGTGTGGATAGGCATTTCAGATATAGGTGTCAATAGGCATTTCAGATATAGGTGTCGATAGGCATTTCAGATATAGGTGTCGATAGGCATTTCAGATATAGGTGTCGATAGGCATTTCAGATATAGGTCTCGATAGGCATTTCAGATATAGGTGTCGATAGGCATTTTAGATATAGGTGTCGATAGGCATTTCAGATATAGGTGTCGATAGGCATTTCAGATATAGGTGCCGATAGGCATTTCAGATATAGTTGCCGATTGGCATTTTAAAAATAGGTGCCGATAGGCATTTTAGATATAGAAGCCGATAGGCATTTCAAATATAGGTGCCGATAGGCATTCCAGATATGGTTGCCGATAGGCATTTCAAATATAGGTGCTGATAGGCATTTCAGATGTAGTTTCCGATAGGCATTTCAAAAATAGGTGTCGATAGGCATTTCAGATATAGGTGTCGATAGGCATTTCAGATATAGGTGTCGATAGGCATTTCAGATATAGGTGTCGATAGGCATTTCAGATATAGGTGTCGATAGGCATTTCAGATATAGGTGCCGATAGGCATTTCAGATATAGTTGCCGATTGGCATTTTAAAAATAGGTGCCGATAGGCATTTCAGATATAGAAGCCGATAGGCATTTCAAATATAGGTGCTGATAGGCATTCCAGATATGGTTGCCGATAGGCATTTCAAATATAGGTGCTGATAGGCATTTCAGATGTAGTTTCCGATAGGCATTTCAAAAATAGGTGTCGATAGGCATTTCAGATATAGGTGTCGATAGGCATTTCAGATATAGGTGTCGATAGGCATTTCAGATATAGGTGTCGATAGGCATTTCAGATATAGGTGTCAATAGGCATTTCAGATATAGGTGTCGATAGGCATTTCAGATATAGGTGTTGATAGGCATTTCAGATATAGGTGTCGATAAGCATTTCAGATATAGGTGCCGATAGGCATTTCAGATATAGTTGCCGATTGGCATTTTAAAAATGGGTGCCGATAGGCATTTCAGATATAGAAGCCGATAGGCATTTCAAATATAGGTGCCGATAGGCATTCCAGATATGGTTGCCGATAGGCATTTCAAATATAGGTGCTGATAGGCATTTCAGATGTAGTTTCCGATAGGCATTTCAAAAATAGGTGTCGATAGGCATTTCAGATATAGGTGTCGATAGGCATTTCAGATATAAGTGTCGATAGGCATTTCAGATATAGGTGTCGATAGGCATTTCAGATATAGGTGTCGATAAGCATTTCAGATATAGGTGTCGATAGGCATTTCAGATATAGGTGTCGATAGGCATTTCAGATATAGGTGTCGATAGGCATTTCAGATATAGGTGTCGATAGGCATTTCAGATATAGGTGCCGATAGGCATTTCAGATATAGTTGCCGATTGGCATTTAAAAATAGGTGCCGATAGGCATTTCAGATATAGAAGCCGATAGGCATTTCAAATATAGGCGCCGATAGGCACTCCAGATATGGTTGCCGATAGGCATTTCAAATATAGGTGCTGATAGGCATTTCAGATGTAGTTTCCGATAGGCATTTCAAAAATAGGTGTCGATAGGCATTTCAGATATAGGTGTCGATAGGCATTTCAGATACAGGTGTCGATAGGCATTTCAGATATAGGTGTCGATAGGCATTTCAGATATAGGTGTCGATAGGCATTTCAGATATAGAAGCCGATAGGCATTTCAAATATAGGTGCCGATAGGCATTTCAGATATGGTTGCCGATAGGCATTTCAAATATAGATGCTGATAGGCATTTCAGATGTAGTTTCCGATAGGCATTTCAAAAATAGGTGTCGATAGGCATTTCAGATATAGGTGTCGATAGGCATTTCAGATATAGGTGTCGATAGGCATTACAGATATAGGTGTCGATAGGCATTTCAGATATAGGTGTCGATAGGCATTTCAGATATAGGTGTCGATAGGCATTTCAGATATAGGTGTCGATAGGCATTTCAGATATAGGTGCCGATAGGCATTTCAGATATGGGTGTCGATTGGCATTTCAGATATAAGTGCCGATAGGCATTTCAGATATAGTTGCCGATTGGCATTTTAAAAATAGGTGCCGATAGGCATTTCAGATATAGAAGCCGATAGGCATTTCAAATATAGGTGCCGATAGGCATTCCAGATATGGTTGCCGATAGGCATTTGAAATATAGGTGCTGATAGGCATTTCAGATGTAGTTTCCGATAGGCATTTCAAAAATAGGTGTCGATAGGCATTTCAGATATAGGTGTCGATAGGCATTTCAGATATAAGTGTCGATAGGCATTTCAGATATAGGTGTCGATAGGCATTTCAGATATAGGTGTCGATAGGCATTTCAGATATAGGTGTCGATAGGCATTTCAGATATAGGTGTCGATAGGCATTTCAGATATAGGTGTCGATAGGCATTTCAGATATAGGTGTCGATAGGCATTTCAGATATAGGTGCCGATAGGCATTTCAGATATAGTTGCCGATTGGCATTTAAAAATAGGTGCCGATAGGCATTTCAGATATAGAAGCCGATAGGCATTTCAAATATAGGCGCCGATAGGCACTCCAGATATGGTTGCCGATAGGCATTTCAAATATAGGTGCTGATAGGCATTTCAGATGTAGTTTCCGATAGGCATTTCAAAAATAGGTGTCGATAGGCATTTCAGATATAGGTGTCGATAGGCATTTCAGATATAGGTGTCGATAGGCATTTCAGATATAGGTGTCGATAGGCATTTCAGATATAGGTGTCGATAGGCATTTCAGATATAGAAGCCGATAGGCATTTCAAATATAGGTGCCGATAGGCATTTCAGATATGGTTGCCGATAGGCATTTCAAATATAGATGCTGATAGGCATTTCAGATGTAGTTTCCGATAGGCATTTCAAAAATAGGTGTCGATAGGCATTTCAGATATAGGTGTCGATAGGCATTTCAGATATAGGTGTCGATAGGCATTACAGATATAGGTGTCGATAGGCATTTCAGATATAGGTGTCGATAGGCATTTCAGATATAGGTGTCGATAGGCATTTCAGATATAGGTGTCGATAGGCATTTCAGATATAGGTGCCGATAGGCATTTCAGATATGGGTGTCGATTGGCATTTCAGATATAAGTGCCGATAGGCATTTCAGATATAGTTGCCGATTGGCATTTTAAAAATAGGTGCCGATAGGCATTTCAGATATAGAAGCCGATAGGCATTTCAAATATAGGTGCCGATAGGCATTCCAGATATGGTTGCCGATAGGCATTTGAAATATAGGTGCTGATAGGCATTTCAGATGTAGTTTCCGATAGGCATTTCAAAAATAGGTGTCGATAGGCATTTCAGATATAGGTGTCGATAGGCATTTCAGATATAGGTGTCGATAGGCATTTCAGATATAGGTGTCGATAGGCATTTCAGATATATGTGCCGATAGGCATTTCAGATATAGTTGCCGATTGGCATTTTAAAAATAGGTGCCGATAGGCATTTCAGATATAGAAGCCGATAGGCATTTCAAATATAGGTGCCGATAGGCATTCCAGATATGGTTGCCGATAGGCATTTCAAATATAGGTGCTGATAGGCATTTCAGATGTAGTTTCCGATTGGCATTTCAAAAATAGGTGTCGATAGGCATTTCAGATATAGGTGTCGATAGGCATTTCAGATATAGGTGTCAATAGGCATTTCAGATATAGGTGTCGATAGGCATTTCAGATATAGGTGTCGATAGGCATTTCAGATATAGGTGTCGATAGGCATTTCAGATATAGGTGTCGATAGGCATTTCAGATATAGGTGTCGATAGGCATTTTAGATATAGGTGTCGATAGGCATTTCAGATATAGGTGCCGATAGGCATTTCAGATATAGTTGCCGATTGGCATTTTAAAAATAGGTGCCGATAGGCATTTCAGATATAGAAGCCGATAGGCATTTCAAATATAGGTGCCGATAGGCATTCCAGATATGGTTGCCGATAGGCATTTCAAATATAGGTGCTGATAGGCATTTCAGATGTAGTTTCCGATAGGCATTTCAAAAATAGGTGTCGATAGGCATTTCAGATATAGGTGTCGATAGGCATTTCAGATATAGGTGTCGATAGGCATTTCAGATATAGGTGTCGATAGGCATTTCAGATATAGGTGCCGATAGGCATTTCAGATATAGTCGCCGATTGGCATTTAAGAATAGGTGCCGATATGCATTTCAGATATAGAAGCCGATAGGCATTTCAAATATAGGTGCCGATAGGCATTACAGATATGGTTGCCGATAGGCATTTCAAATATAGGTGCTGATAGGCATTTCAGATGTAGTTTCCGATAGGCATTTCAAAAATAGGTGTCGATAGGCATTTCAGATATAGGTGTCGATAGGCATTTCAGATATAGGTGTCGATAGGCATTTCAGATATAGGTGTCGATAGGCATTTCAGATATAGGTGTCGATAGGCATTTCAGATATAGGTGTCGATAGGCATTTCAGATATAGGTGTCGATAGGCATTTCAGATATAGGTGTCGATAGGCATTTCAGATATAGGTGCCGATAGGCATTTCAGATATAGTTGCCGATTGGCATTTTAAAAATAGGTGCCGATAGGCATTTCAGATATAGAAGCCGATAGGCATTTCAAATATAGGTGCCGATAGGCATTCCAGATATGGTTGCCGATAGGCATTTCAAATATAGGTGCTGATAGGCATTTCAGATGTAGTTTCCGATAGGCATTTCAAAAATAGGTGTCGATAGGCATTTCAGATATAGGTGTCGATAGGCATTTCAGATATAGGTGTCGATAGGCATTTCAGATATAGGTGTCGATAGGCATTTCAGATATAGGTGTCGATAGGCATTTCAGATATAGGTGTCGATAGGCATTTCAGATATAGGTGTCGATAGGCATTTCAGATATATGTGTCGATAGGCATTTCAGATATAGGTGTCGATAGGCATTTCAGATATAGGTGCCGATAGGCATTTCAGATATAGTTGCCGATTGGCATTTAAAAATAGGTGCCGATAGGCATTTCAGATATAGAAGCCGATAGGCATTTCAAATATAGGTGCCGATAGGCATTCCAGATATGGTTGCCGATAGGCATTTCAAATATAGGTGCTGATAGGCATTTCAGATGTAGTTTCCGATAGGCATTTCAAAAATAGGTGTCGATAGGCATTTCAGATATAGGTGTCGATAGGCATTTCAGATATAGGTGTCGATAGGCATTTCAGATATAGGTGTCGATAGGCATTTCAGATATAGGTGTCGATAGGCATTTCAGATATAGGTGTCGATAGGCATTTCAAAAATAGGTGTCGATAGGCATTTCAGATATAGGTGTCGATAGGCATTTCAGATATAGGTGTCGATAGGCATTTCAGATATAGGTGTCGATAGGCATTTCAGATATAGGTGTCGATAGGCATTTCAGATATAGGTGTCGATAGCCATTTCAGATATAGGTGTCGATAGGCATTTCAGATATAGAAGCCGATAGGCATTTCAAATATAGGTGCCGATAGGCATTCCAGATATGGTTGCCGATAGGCATTTGAAATATAGGTGCTGATAGGCATTTCAGATGTAGTTTCCGATAGGCATTTCAAAAATAGGTGTCGATAGGCATTTCAGATATAGGTGTCGATAGGCATTTCAGATATAGGTGTCGATAGGCATTTCAGATATAGGTGTCGATAGGCATTTCAGATATAGGTGCCGATAGGCATTTCAGATATAGTTGCCGATTGGCATTTTAAAAATAGGTGCCGATAGGCATTTCAGATATAGAAGCCGATAGGCATTTCAAATATAGGTGCCGATAGGCATTCCAGATATGGTTGCCGATAGGCATTTCAAATATAGGTGCTGATAGGCATTTCAGATGTAGTTTCCGATAGGCATTTCAAAAATAGGTGTCGATAGGCATTTCAGATATAGGTGTCGATAGGCATTTCAGATATAGGTGTCAATAGGCATTTCAGATATAGGTGTCGATAGGCATTTCAGATATAGGTGTCGATAGGCATTTCAGATATAGGTGTCGATAGGCATTTCAGATATAGGTGTCGATAGGCATTTCAGATATAGGTGTCGATAGGCATTTCAGATATAGGTGTCGATAGGCATTTCAGATATAGGTGCCGATAGGCATTTCAGATATAGTTGCCGATTGGCATTTTAAAAATAGGTGCCGATAGGCATTTCAGATATAGAAGCCGATAGGCATTTCAAATATAGGTGCCGATAGGCATTCCAGATATGGTTGCCGATAGGCATTTCAAATATAGGTGCTGATAGGCATTTCAGATGTAGTTTCCGATAGGCATTTCAAAAATAGGTGTCGATAGGCATTTCAGATATAGGTGTCGATAGGCATTTCAGATATAGGTGTCGATAGGCATTTCAGATATAGGTGTCGATAGGCATTTCAGATATAGGTGCCGATAGGCATTTCAGATATAGTCGCCGATTGGCATTTAAAAATAGGTGCCGATATGCATTTCAGATATAGAAGCCGATAGGCATTTCAAATATAGGTGCCGATAGGCATTACAGATATGGTTGCCGATAGGCATTTCAAATATAGGTGCTGATAGGCATTTCAGATGTAGTTTCCGATAGGCATTTCAAAAATAGGTGTCGATAGGCATTTCAGATATAGGTGTCGATAGGCATTTCAGATATAGGTGTCGATAGGCATTTCAGATATAGGTGTCGATAGGCATTTCAGATATAGGTGTCGATAGGCATTTCAGATATAGGTGTCGATAGGCATTTCAGATATAGGTGTCGATAGGCATTTCAGATATAGGTGTCGATAGGCATTTCAGATATAGGTGCCGATAGGCATTTCAGATATAGTTGCCGATTGGCATTTTAAAAATAGGTGCCGATAGGCATTTCAGATATAGAAGCCGATAGGCATTTCAAATATAGGTGCCGATAGGCATTCCAGATATGGTTGCCGATAGGCATTTCAAATATAGGTGCTGATAGGCATTTCAGATGTAGTTTCCGATAGGCATTTCAAAAATAGGTGTCGATAGGCATTTCAGATATAGGTGTCGATAGGCATTTCAGATATAGGTGTCGATAGGCATTTCAGATATAGGTGTCGATAGGCATTTCAGATATAGGTGTCGATAGGCATTTCAGATATAGGTGTCGATAGGCATTTCAGATATAGGTGTCGATAGGCATTTCAGATATATGTGTCGATAGGCATTTCAGATATAGGTGTCGATAGGCATTTCAGATATAGGTGCCGATAGGCATTTCAGATATAGTTGCCGATTGGCATTTAAAGATAGGTGCCGATAGGCATTTCAGATATAGAAGCCGATAGGCATTTCAAATATAGGTGCCGATAGGCATTCCAGATATGGTTGCCGATAGGCATTTCAAATATAGGTGCTGATAGGCATTTCAGATGTAGTTTCCGATAGGCATTTCAAAAATAGGTGTCGATAGGCATTTCAGATATAGGTGTCGATAGGCATTTCAGATATAGGTGTCGATAGGCATTTCAGATATAGGTGTCGATAGGCATTTCAGATATAGGTGTCGATAGGCATTTCAGATATAGGTGTCGATAGGCATTTCAGATATAGGTGCTGATAGGCATTTCAGATATAGTTGCCGATTGGCATTTTAAAAATAGGTGCCGATAGGCATTTCAGATATAGAAGCCGATAGGCATTTCAAATATAGGTGCCGATAGGCATTCCAGATATGGTTGCCGATAGGCATTTCAAATATAGGTGCTGATAGGCATTTCAGATGTAGTTTCCGATAGGCACTTCAAAAAAAGGTGTCGATAGGCATTTCAGATATAGGTGTCGATAGGCATTTCAGATATAGGTGTCGATAGGCATTTAAGATATAGGTGTCGATAGGCATTTCAGATATAGGTGTCGATAGGCATTTCAGATATAGGTGTCGATAGGCATTTCAGATATAGGTGTCGATAGGCATTTCAGATATAGGTGTCGATAGGCATTTCAGATATAGGTGCCGATAGGCATTTCAGATATAGTTGCCAATTGGCATTTTTAAAATAGGTGCCGATAGGCATTTCAGATATAGAAGCCGATAGGCATTCCAGATATGGTTGCCGATAGGCATTTCAAATATAGGTGCTGATAGGCATTTCAGATGTAGTTTTCGATAGGCATTTAAAAAATAGGTGTCGATAGGCATTTCAGATATAGGTGTCGATAGGCATTTCAGATATAGGTGTCGATAGGCATTACAGATATAGGTGTCGATAGGCATTTCAGATATAGGTGTCGATAGGCATTTCAGATATAGGTGTCGATAGGCATTTCAGATATAGGTGTCGATAGGCATTTCAGATATAGATGTCGATAGGCATTTCAGATATAGGTGTCGATAGGCATTTCAGATATAAGTGCCGATAGGCATTTCAGATATAGTTGCCGATTGGCATTTTAAAAATAGGTGCCGATAGGCATTTCAGATATAGAAGCCGATAGGCATTTCAAATATAGGTGCCGATAGGCATTCCAGATATGGTTGCCGAAGGCATTTGAAATATAGGTGCTGATAGGCATTTCAGATGTAGTTTCCGATAGGCATTTCAAAAATAGGTGTCGATAGGCATTTCAGATATAGGTGTCGATAGGCATTTCAGATATAGGTGTCGATAGGCATTTCAGATATAGGTGTCGATAGGCATTTCATATATAGAGGCCGATAGGCATTTCAGATATATTTGCCGATTGGCATTTTAAAAATAGGTGCCGATAGGCATTTCAGATATAGAAGCCGATAGGCATTTCAAATATAGGTGCCGATAGGCATTCCAGATATGGTTGCCGATAGGCATTTCAAATATAGGTGCTGATAGGCATTTCAGATGTAGTTTCCGATAGGCATTTCAAAAATAGGTGTTGATAGGCATTTCAGATATAGGTGTCGATAGGCATTTCAGATATAGGTGTCGATAGGCATTACAGATATAGGTGTCGATAGGCATTTCATATATAGAGGCCGATAGGCATTTCAGATATATTTGCCGATTGGCATTTTAAAAATAGGTGCCGATAGGCATTTCAGATATAGAAGCCGATAGGCATTTCAAATATAGGTGCCGATAGGCATTCCAGATATGGTTGCCGATAGGCATTTCAAATATAGGTGCTGATAGGCATTTCAGATGTAGTTTCCGATAGGCATTTCAAAAATAGGTGTCGATAGGCATTTCAGATATAGGTGTCGATAGGCATTTCAGATATAGGTGTCGATAGGCATTTCAGATATAGGTGTCGATAGGCATTTCAGATATAGGTGTTGATAGGCATTTCAGATATAGGTGTCGATAGGCATTTCAGATATAAGTGCCGATAGGCATTTCAGATATAGTTGCCGATTGGCATTTTAAAAATACTGGCCGATAGGCATTTCAGATATAGAAGCCGATAGGCATTTCAAATATAGGTGCCGATAGGCATTCCAGATATGGTTGCCGATAGGCATTTGAAATATAGGTGCTGATAGGCATTTTAGATGTAGTTTCCGATAGGCATTTCAAAAATAGGTGTCGATAGGCATTTCAGATATAGGTGTCGATAGGCATTTCAGATATAGGTGTCGATAGGCATTTCAGATATAGGAGTCGATAGGCATTTCAGATATAGGTGCCGATAGGCATTTCAGATATAGTTGCCGATTGGCATTTTAAAAATAGGTGCCGATAGGCATTTCAGATATAGAAGCCGATAGGCATTTCAAATATAGGTGCCGATAGGCATTCCAGATATGGTTGCCGATAGGCATTTCAAATATAGGTGCTGATAGGCATTTCAGATGTAGTTTCCGATAGGCATTTCAAAAATAGGTGTCGATAGGCATTTCAGATATAGGTGTCGATAGGCATTTCAGATATAGGTGTCAATAGGCATTTCAGATATAGGTGTCGATAGGCATTTCAGATATAGGTGTCGATAGGCATTTCAGATATAGGTGTCGATAGGCATTTGAGATATAGGTGTCGATAGGCATTTCAGATATAGGTGTCGATAGGCATTTCAGATATAGGTGTCGATAGGCATTTCAGATATAGGTGCCGATAGGCATTTCAGATATAGTTGCCGATTGGCATTTTAAAAATAGGTGCCGATAGGCATTTCAGATATAGAAGCCGATAGGCATTTCAAATATAGGTGCCGATAGGCATTCCAGATATGGTTGCGATAGGCATTTCAAATATAGGTGCTGATAGGCATTTCAGATGTAGTTTCCGATAGGCATTTCAAAAATAGGTGTCGATAGGCATTTCAGATATAGGTGTCGATAGGCATTTCAGATATAGGTGTCGATAGGCATTTCAGATATAGGTGTCGATAGGCATTTCAGATATAGGTATCGATAGGCATTTCAGATATAGGTGTCGATAGGCATTTCAGATATATGTGCCGATAGGCAATTCAGATATAGTTGCCGATTGGCATTTTAAAAATAGGTGCCGATAGGCATTTCAGATATAGAAGCCGATAGGCATTTCAAATATAGGTGCCGATAGGCATTCCAGATATAGTTGCCGATAGGCATTTCAAATATAGGTGCCGATAGGCATTCCAGATATGGTTGCGATAGGCATTTCAAATATAGGTGCTGATAGGCATTTCAGATGTAGTTTCCGATAGGCATTTCAAAAATAGGTGTCGATAGGCATTTCAGATATAGGTGTCGATAGGCATTTCAGATATAGGTGTCGATAGGCATTTCAGATATAGGTGTCGATAGGCATTTCAGATATAGGTATCGATAGGCATTTCAGATATAGGTGTCGATAGGCATTTCAGATATATGTGCCGATAGGCAATTCAGATATAGTTGCCGATTGGCATTTTAAAAATAGGTGCCGATAGGCATTTCAGATATAGAAGCCGATAGGCATTTCAAATATAGGTGCCGATAGGCATTCCAGATATAGTTGCCGATAGGCATTTCAAATATAGGTGCTGATAGGCATTTCAGATGTAGTTTCCGATAGGCATTTCAAAAATAGGTGTCGATAGGCATTTCAGATATAGGTGTCGATAGGCATTTCAGATATAGGTGTCAATAGGCATTTCAGATATAGGTGTCGATAGGCATTTCAGATATAGGTGTCGATAGGCATTTCAGATATAGGTGTCGATAGGCATTTCAGATATAGGTGTCGATAGGCATTTCAGATATAGGTGTCGATAGGCATTTCAGATATAGGTGTCGATAGGCATTCCAGATATAGGTGCCGATAGGCATTTCAGATATAGTTGCCGATTGGCATTTTAAAAATAGGTGCCGATAGGCATTTCAGATATAGAAGCCGATAGGCATTTCAAATATAGGTGCCGATAGGCATTCCAGATATGGTTGCCGATAGGCATTTCAAATATAGGTGCTGATAGGCATTTCAGATGTAGTTTCCGATAGGCATTTCAAAAATAGGTGTCGATAGGCATTTCAGATATAGGTGTCGATAGGCATTTCAGATATAAGTGTCGATAGGCATTTCAGATATAGGTGTCGATAGGCATTTCAGATATAGGTGTCGATAGGCATTTCAGATATAGGTGTCGATAGGCATTTCAGATATAGGTGCCGATAGGCATTTCAGATATAGTTGCCGATTGGCATTTTAAAAATAGGTGCCGATAGGCATTTCAGATATAGAAGCCGATAGGCATTTCAAATATAGGTGCCGATAGGCATTCCAGATATGGTTGCCGATAGGCATTTCAAATATAGGTGCTGATAGGCATTTCAGATGTAGTTTCCGATAGGCATTTCAAAAATAGGTGTCGATAGGCATTTCAGATATAGGTGTCGGTAGGCATTTCAGATATAGGTGTCGATAGGCATTTCAGATATAGGTGTCGATAGGCATTTCAGATATAGGTGTCGATAGGCATTTCAGATATAGGTGTCGATAGGCATTTCAGATATAGGTGTCGATAGGCATTTCAGATATAGGCGTCGATAAGCATTTCAGATATAGGTGCCGATAGGCATTTCAGATATAGTTGCCGATTGGCATTTTAAAAATAGGTGCCGATAGGCATTTCAGATAAAGAAGCCGATAGGCATTTCAAATATAGGTGCCGATAGGCATTTCAGATGTAGTTTCCGATAGGCATTTCAAAAATAGGTGTCGATAGGCATTTCAGATATAGGTGTCGATAGGCATTTCAGATATAAGTGTCGATAGGCATTTCAGATATAGGTGTCGATAGGCATTTCAGATATAGGTGTCGATAGGCATTTCAGATATAGGTGTCGATAGGCATTTCAGATATAGGTGTCGATAGGCATTTCAGATATAGGTGTCGATAGGCATTTCAGATATAGGTGTCGATAGGCATTTCAGATATAGGTGCCGATAGGCATTTCAGATATAGTTGCCGATTGGCATTTAAAAATAGGTGCCGATAGGCATTTCAGATATAGAAGCCGATAGGCATTTCAAATATAGGTGCCGATAGGCATTCCAGATATGGTTGCCGATAGGCATTTCAAATATAGGTGCTGATAGGCATTTCAGATGTAGTTTCCGATAGGCATTTCAAAAATAGGTGTCGATAGGCATTTCAGATATAGGTGTCGATAGGCATTTCAGATATAGGTGTCGATAGGCATTTCAGATATAGGTGTCGATAGGCATTTCAGATATAGGTGTCGATAGGCATTTCAGATATAGGTGTCGATAGGCATTTCAGATATAGGTGTCGATAGGCATTTCAGATATAGGTGCCGATAGGCATTTCAGATATAGTTGCCGATTGGCATTTTAAAAATAGGTGCCGATAGGCATTTCAGATATAGAAACCAATAGGCATTTCAAATATAGGTGCTGATAGGCATTCCAGATATGGTTGCCGATAGGCATTTCAAATATAGGTGCTGATAGGCATTTCAGATGTAGTTTCCGATAGGCACTTCAAAAATAGGTGTCGATAGGCATTTCAGATATAGGTGTCGATAGGCATTTCAGATATAGGTGTCGATAGGCATTTCAGATATAGGTGTCGATAGGCATTTCAGATATAGGTGTCGATAGGCATTTCAGATATAGGTGTCGATAGGCATTTCAGATATATGTGTCGATAGGCATTTCAGATATAGGTGCCGATAGGCATTTCAGATATAGTTGCTGATTGGCATTTTAAAAATAGGTGCCGATAGGCATTTCAGATATAGAAGCCGATAGGCATTTCAAATATAGGTGCCGATAGGCATTCCAGATATGGTTGCCGATAGGCATTTAAAATATAGGTGCTGATAGGCATTTCAGATGTAGTTTCCGATAGGCATTTCAAAAATAGGTGTCGATAGGCATTTCAGATATAGGTGTCGATAAGCATTTCAGATATAGGTGTCGATAGGCATTACAGATATAGGTGTCGATAGGCATTTCAGATATAGGTGTCGATAGGCATTTCAGATATAGGTGTCGATAGGCATTTCAGATATAGGTGTCGATAGGCATTTCAGATATAGGTGTCGATAGGCATTTCAGATATAGGTGTCGATAGGCATTTCAGATATAAGTGCCGATAGGCATTTCAGATATAGTTGCCGATTGGCATTTTAAAAATAGGTGCCGATAGGCATTTCAGATATAGAAGCCGATAGGCATTTCAAATATAGGTGCCGATAGGCATTCCAGATATGGTTGCCGATAGGCATTTGAAATATAGGTGCTGATAGGCATTTCAGATGTAGTTTCCGATAGGCATTTCAAAAATAGGTGTCGATAGGCATTTCAGATATAGGTGTCGATAGGCATTTCAGATATAGGTGTCGATAGGCATTTCAGATATAGGTGTCGATAGGCATTTCAGATATAGGTGCCGATAGGCATTTCAGATATAGTTGCCGATTGGCATTTTAAAAATAGGTGCCGATAGGCATTTCAGATATAGAAGCCGATAGGCATTTCAAATATAGGTGCCGATAGGCATTCCAGATATGGTTGCCGATAGGCATTTCAAATATAGGTGCTGATAGGCATTTCAGATGTAGTTTCCGTTAGGCATTTAAAAATAGGTGTCGATAGGCATTTCAGATATAGGTGTCGATAGGCATTTCAGATATAGGTGTCAATAGGCATTTCAGGTATAGGTGTCGATAGGCATTTCAGATATAGGTGTCGATAGGCATTTCAGATATAGGTGTCGATAGGCATTTCAGATATAGGTGTCGATAGGCATTTCAGATATAGGTGTCGATAGGCATTTCAGATATAGGTGTCGATAGGCATTTCAGATATAGGTGCCGGTAGGCATTTCAGATATAGTTGCCGATTGGCATTTTAAAAATAGGTGCCGATAGGCATTTCAGATATAGAAGCCGATAGGCATTTCAAATATAGGTGCCGATAGGCATTCCAGATATGGTTGCCGATAGGCATTTCAAATATAGGTGCTGATAGGCATTTCAGATGTAGTTTCCGATAGGCATTTCAAAAATAGGTGTCGATAGGCATTTCAGATATAGGTGTCGATAGGCATTTCAGATATAGGTGTCGATAGGCATTTCAGATATAGGTGTCGATAGGCATTTCAGATATAGGTGTCGATAGGCATTTCAGATATAGGTGCCGATAGGCATTTCAGATATAGTTGCCGATTGGCATTTTAAAAATAGGTGCCGATAGGCATTTCAGATATAGAAGCCGATAGGCATTTCAAATATAGGTGCCGATAGGCATTCCAGATATGGTTGCCGATAGGCATTTGAAATATAGGTGCTGATAGGCATTTTAGATGTAGTTTCCGATAGGCATTTCAAAAATAGGTGTCGATAGGCATTTCAGATATAGGTGTCGATAGGCATTTCAGATATAGGTGTCGATAGGCATTTCAGATATAGGAGTCGATAGGCATTTCAGATATAGGTGCCGATAGGCATTTCAGATATAGTTGCCGATTGGCATTTTAAAAATAGGTGCCGATAGGCATTTCAGATATAGAAGCCGATAGGCATTTCAAATATAGGTGCCGATAGGCATTCCAGATATGGTTGCCGATAGGCATTTCAAATATAGGTGCTGATAGGCATTTCAGATGTAGTTTCCGATAGGCATTTCAAAAATAGGTGTCGATAGGCATTTCAGATATAGGTGTCGATAGGCATTTCAGATATAGGTGTCAATAGGCATTTCAGATATAGGTGTCGATAGGCATTTCAGATATAGGTGTCGATAGGCATTTCAGATATAGGTGTCGATAGGCATTTGAGATATAGGTGTCGATAGGCATTTCAGATATAGGTGTCGATAGGCATTTCAGATATAGGTGTCGATAGGCATTTCAGATATAGGTGCCGATAGGCATTTCAGATATAGTTGCCGATTGGCATTTTAAAAATAGGTGCCGATAGGCATTTCAGATATAGAAGCCGATAGGCATTTCAAATATAGGTGCCGATAGGCATTCCAGATATGGTTGCCGATAGGCATTTCAAATATAGATGCTGATAGGCATTTCAGATGTAGTTTCCGATAGGCATTTCAAAAATAGGTGTCGATAGGCATTTCAGATATAGGTGTCGATAGGCATTTCAGATATAGGTGTCGATAGGCATTTCAGATATAGGTGTCGATAGGCATTTCAGATATAGGTGTCGATAGGCATTTCAGATATAGGTGTCGATAGGCATTTCAGATATAGGTGCCGATAGGCAATTCAGATATAGTTGCCGATTGGCATTTTAAAAATAGGTGCCGATAGGCATTTCAGATATAGAAGCCGATAGGCATTTCAAATATAGGTGCCGATAGGCATTCCAGATATAGTTGCCGATAGGCATTTCAAATATAGGTGCTGATAGGCATTTCAGATGTAGTTTCCGATAGGCATTTCAAAAATAGGTGTCGATAGGCATTTCAGATATAGGTGTCGATAGGCATTTCAGATATAGGTGTCAATAGGCATTTCAGATATAGGTGTCGATAGGCATTTCAGATATAGGTGTCGATAGGCATTTCAGATATAGGTGTCGATAGGCATTTCAGATATAGGTGTCGATAGGCATTTCAGATATAGGTGTCGATAGGCATTTCAGATATAGGTGCCGATAGGCATTTCAGATATAGTTGCCGATTGGCATTTTAAAAATAGGTGCCGATAGGCATTTCAGATATAGAAGCCGATAGGCATTTCAAATATAGGTGCCGATAGGCATTCCAGATATGGTTGCCGATAGGCATTTCAAATATAGGTGCTGATAGGCATTTCAGATGTAGTTTCCGATAGGCATTTCAAAAATAGGTGTCGATAGGCATTTCAGATATAGGTGTCGATAGGCATTTCAGATATAGGTGTCGATAGGCATTTCAGATATAGGTGTCGATAGGCATTTCAGATATAGTTGTCGATAGGCATTTCAGATATAGGTGTCGATAGGCATTTCAGATATAGGTGCCGATATGCATTTCAGATATAGTTGCCGATTGGCATTTTAAAAATAGGTGCCGATAGGCATTTCAGATATAGAAGCCGATAGGCATTTCAAATATAGGTGCCGATAGGCATTCCAGATATGGTTGCCGATAGGCATTTCAAATATAGGTGCTGATAGGCATTTCAGATGTAGTTTCCGATAGGCATTTCAAAAATAGGTGTCGATAGGCATTTCAGATATAGGTGTCGATAGGCATTTCAGATATAGGTGTCGATAGGCATTTCAGATATAGGTGTCGATAGGCATTTCAGATATATGTGTCGAGAGGCATTTCAGATATAGGTGTCGATAGGCATTTCAGATATAGGTGTCGATAGGCATTTCAGATATAGGTGCCGATAGGCATTTCAGATATAGTTGCCGATTGGCATTTTAAAAATAGGTGCCGATAGGCATTTCAGATAAAGAAGCCGATAGGCATTTCAAATATAGGTGCCGATAGGCATTCCAGATATGGTTGCCGATATGCATTTCAAATATAGGTGCTGATAGGCATTTCAGATGTAGTTTCCGATAGGCATTTCAAAAATAGGTGTCGATAGGCATTTCAGATATAGGTGTCGATAGGCATTTCAGATATAAGTGTCGATAGGCATTTCAGATATAGGTGTCGATAGGCATTTCAGATATAGGTGTCGATAGGCATTTCAGATAGAGGTGTCGATAGGCATTTCAGATATAGGTGTCGATAGGCATTTCAGATATAGGTGTCGATAGGCATTTCAGATATAGGTGTCGATAGGCATTTCAGATATAGGTGCCGATAGGCATTTCAGATATAGTTGCCGATTGGCATTTAAAAATAGGTGCCGATAGGCATTTCAGATATAGAAGCCGATAGGCATTTCAAATATAGGTGCCGATAGGCATTCCAGATATGGTTGCCGATAGGCATTTCAAATATAGGTGCTGATAGGCATTTCAGATGTAGTTTCCGATAGGCATTTCAAAAATAGGTGTCGATAGGCATTTCAGATATAGGTGTCGATAGGCATTTCAGATATAGGTGTCGATAGGCATTTCAGATATAGGTGTCGATAGGCATTTCAGATATAGGTGTCGATAGGCATTTCAGATATAGGTGTCGATAGGCATTTCAGATATAGGTGCCGATAGGCATTTCAGATATAGTTGCCGATTGGCATTTTAAAAATATGTGCCGATAGGCATTTCAGATATAGAAACCGATAGGAATTTCAAATATAGGTGCCGATAGGCATTCCAGATATGGTTGCCGATAGGCATTTCAAATATAGGTGCTGATAGGCATTTCAGATGTAGTTTCCGATAGGCACTTCAAAAATAGGTGTCGATAGGCATTTCAGATATAGGTGTCGATAGGCATTTCAGATATAGGTGTCGATAGGCATTTCAGATATAGGTGTCGATAGGCATTTCAGATATAGGTGTCGATAGGCATTTCAGATATAGGTGTCGATAGGCATTTCAGATATAGGTGTCGATAGGCATTTCAGATATAGGTGTCGATAGGCATTTCAGATATAGGTGCCGATAGGCATTTCAGATATAGTTGCCGATTGGCATTTTAAAAATAGGTGCCGATAGGCATTTCAGATATAGAAGCCGATAGGCATTTCAAATATAGGTGCCGATAGGCATTCCAGATATGGTTGCCGATAGGCATTTAAAATATAGGTGCTGATAGGCATTTCAGATGTAGTTTCCGATAGGCATTTCAAAAATAGGTGTCGATAGGCATTTCATATATAGGTGTCGATAGGCATTTCAGATATAGGTGTCGATAGGCATTACAGATATAGGTGTCGATAGGCATTTCAGATATAGGTGTCGATAGGCATTTCAGATATAGGTGTCGATAGGCATTTCAGATATAGGTGTCGATAGGCATTTCAGATATAGGTGTCGATAGGCATTTCAGATATAGGTGTCGATAGGCATTTCAGATATAAGTGCCGATAGGCATTTCAGATATAGTTGCCGATTGGCATTTTAAAAATAAGTGCCGATAGGCATTTCAGATATAGAAGCCGATAGGCATTTCAAATATAGGTGCCGATAGGCATTCCAGATATGGTTGCCGATAGGCATTTGAAATATAGGTGCTGATAGGCATTTCAGATGTAGTTTCCGATAGGCATTTCAAAAATAGGTGTCGATAGGCATTTCAGATATAGGTGTCGATAGGCATTTCAGATATAGGTGTCGATAGGCATTTCAGATATAGGTGTCGATAGGCATTTCAGATATAGGTGCCGATAGGCATTTCAGATATAGTTGCCGATTGGCATTTTAAAAATAGGTGCCGATAGGCATTTCAGATATAGAAGCCGATAGGCATTTCAAATATAGGTGCCGATAGGCATTCCAGATATGGTTGCCGATAGGCATTTCAAATATAGGTGCTGATAGGCATTTCAGATGTAGTTTCCGATAGGCATTTCAAAAATAGGTGTCGATAGGCATTTCAGATATAGGTGTCGATAGGCATTTCAGATATAGGTGTCGATAGGCATTTCATATATAGGTGTCGATAGGCATTTCAGATATAGGTGTCGATAGGCATTTCAGATATAGGTGTCGATAGGCATTTCAGATATAGGTGCCGATAGGCATTTTAGATATAGTTGCCGATTGACATTTTAAAAATAGGTGCCGATAAGCATTTCAGATATAGAAGCCGATAGGCATTTCAAATATAGGTGCCGATAGGCATTCCAGATATGGTTGCCGATAGGCATTTCAAATATAGGTGCTGATAGGCATTTCAGATGTAGTTTCCGATAGGCATTTCAAAAATAGGTGTCGATAGGCATTTCAGATATAGGTGTTGATAGGCATTTCAGATATAGGTGTCAATAGGCATTTCAGATATAGGTGTCGATAGGCATTTCAGATATAGGTGTCGATAGGCATTTCAGATATAGGTGTCGATAGGCATTTCAGATATAGGTGTCGATAGGCATTTCAGATATAGGTGTCGATAGGCATTTCAGATATAGGTGTCGATAGGCATTTCAGATATAGGTGCCGATAGGCATTTCAGATATAGTTGCCGATTGGCATTTTAAAAATAGGTGCCGATAGGCATTTCAGATATAGAAGCCGATAGGCATTTCAAATATAGGTGCCGATAGGCATTCCAGATATGGTAGCCGATAGGCATTTCAAATATAGGTGCTGATAGGCATTTCAGATGTAGTTTCCGATAGGCATTTCAAAAATAGGTGTCGATAGGCATTTCAGATATAGATGTCGATAGGCATTTCAGATATAGGTGTCGATAGGCATTTCAGATATAGGTGTCGATAGGCATTTCAGATATAGGTGTCGATAGGCATTTCAGATATAGCTGTCGATAGGCATTTCAGATATAGGTGCCGATAGGCATTGCAGATATACTTGCCGATTGGCATTTTAAAAATAGGTGCCGATGGGCATTTCAGATATAGAAGCCGATAGGCATTTCAAATATAGGTGCCGATAGGCATTCCAGATATGGTTGCCGATAGGCATTTCAAATATAGGTGCTGATAGGCATTTCAGATGTAGTTTCCGATAGGCATTTCAAAAATAGGTGTCGATAGGCATTTCAGATATAGTTGTCGATAGGCATTTCAGATATAGGTGTCGATAGGCATTTCAGATATAGGTGTCGATAGGCATTTCAGATATAAGGTGTCGATAGGCATTTCAGATATAGGTGTCGATAGGCATTTCAGATATAGGTGTCGATAGGCATTTCAGATATAGGTGTCGATAAGCATTTTAGATATAGGTGCCGATAGGCATTTCAGATATAGTTGCCGATTGGCATTTTAAAAATAGGTGCCGATAGGCATTTCAGATATAGAAGCCGATAGGCATTTCAAAAATAGGTGTCGATAGGCATTTCAGATATAGGTGTCGATAGGCATTTCAGATATAGGTGTCGATAGGCATTTCAGATATAGGTGTCGATAGGCATTTCAGATATAGGTGTCGATAGGCATTTCAGATATAGGTGTCGATAGGCATTTCAGATATAGGTGTCGATAGGCATTTCAGAAATAGGTGTCGATAGGCATTTCAGATATAGGTGTCGATAGGCATTTCAGATATAGGTGTCGATAGGCATTTCAGATATAGGTGTCGATAGGCATTTCAGATATAGGTGTCGATAGGCATTTCAGATATAGGTGTCGATAGGCATTTCAGATATAGGTGTCGATAGGCATTTCAGATATAGGTGTCGATAGGCATTTCAGATATAGGTGTCGATAGGCATTTCAGATATAGGTGTCGATAGGCATTTCAGATATAGGTGCCGATAGGCAATTCAGATATAGTTGCCGATTGGCATTTTAAAAATAGGTGCCGATAGGCATTTCAGATATAGAAGCCGATAGGCATTTCAAATATAGGTGCCGATAGGCATTCCAGATATAGTTGCCGATAGGCATTTCAAATATAGGTGCTGATAGGCATTTCAGATGTAGTTTCCGATAGGCATTTCAAAAATAGGTGTCGATAGGCATTTCAGATATAGGTGTCGATAGGCATTTCAGATATAGGTGTCAATAGGCATTTCAGATATAGGTGTCGATAGGCATTTCAGATATAGGTGTCGATAGGCATTTCAGATATAGGTGTCGATAGGCATTTCAGATATAGGTGTCGATAGGCATTTCAGATATAGGTGTCGATAGGCATTTCAGATATAGGTGCCGATAGGCATTTCAGATATAGTTGCCGATTGGCATTTTAAAAATAGGTGCCGATAGGCATTTCAGATATAGAAGCCGATAGGCATTTCAAATATAGGTGCCGATAGGCATTCCAGATATGGTTGCCGATAGGCATTTCAAATATAGGTGCTGATAGGCATTTCAGATGTAGTTTCCGATAGGCATTTCAAAAATAGGTGTCGATAGGCATTTCAGATATAGGTGTCGATAGGCATTTCAGATATAGGTGTCGATAGGCATTTCAGATATAGGTGTCGATAGGCATTTCAGATATAGTTGTCGATAGGCATTTCAGATATAGGTGTCGATAGGCATTTCAGATATAGGTGCCGATAGGCATTTCAGATATAGTTGCCGATTGGCATTTTAAAAATAGGTGCCGATAGGCATTTCAGATATAGAAGCCGATAGGCATTTCAAATATAGGTGCCGATAGGCATTCCAGATATGGTTGCCGATAGGCATTTCAAATATAGGTGCTGATAGGCATTTCAGATGTAGTTTCCGATAGGCATTTCAAAAATAGGTGTCGATAGGCATTTCAGATATAGGTGTCGATAGGCATTTCAGATATAGGTGTCAATAGGCATTTCAGATATAGGTGTCGATAGGCATTTCAGATATAGGTGTCGATAGGCATTTCAGATATAGGTGTCGATAGGCATTTCAGATATAGGTGTCGATAGGCATTTCAGATATAGGTGTCGATAGGCATTTCAGATATAGGTGCCGATAGGCATTTCAGATATAGTTGCCGATTGGCATTTTAAAAATAGGTGCCGATAGGCATTTCAGATATAGAAGCCGATAGGCATTTCAAATATAGGTGCCGATAGGCATTCCAGATATGGTTGCCGATAGGCATTTCAAATATAGGTGCTGATAGGCATTTCAGATGTAGTTTCCGATAGGCATTTCAAAAATAGGTGTCGATAGGCATTTCAGATATAGGTGTCGATAGGCATTTCAGATATAGGTGTCGATAGGCATTTCAGATATAGGTGTCGATAGGCATTTCAGATATAGTTGTCGATAGGCATTTCAGATATAGGTGTCGATAGGCATTTCAGATATAGGTGCCGATAGGCATTTCAGATATAGTTGCCGATTGGCATTTTAAAAATAGGTGCCGATAGGCATTTCAGATATAGAAGCCGATAGGCATTTCAAATATAGGTGCCGATAGGCATTCCAGATATGGTTGCCGATAGGCATTTCAAATATAGGTGCTGATAGGCATTTCAGATGTAGTTTCCGATAGGCATTTCAAAAATAGGTGTCGATAGGCATTTCAGATATAGGTGTCGATAGGCATTTCAGATATAGGTGTCGATAGGCATTTCAGATATAGGTGTCGATAGGCATTTCAGATATATGTGTCGAGAGGCATTTCAGATATAGGTGTCGATAGGCATTTCAGATATAGGTGTCGATAGGCATTTCAGATATAGGTGCCGATAGGCATTTCAGATATAGTTGCCGATTGGCATTTTAAAAATAGGTGCCGATAGGCATTTCAGATAAAGAAGCCGATAGGCATTTCAAATATAGGTGCCGATAGGCATTCCAGATATGGTTGCCGATATGCATTTCAAATATAGGTGCTGATAGGCATTTCAGATGTAGTTTCCGATAGGCATTTCAAAAATAGGTGTCGATAGGCATTTCAGATATAGGTGTCGATAGGCATTTCAGATATAAGTGTCGATAGGCATTTCAGATATAGGTGTCGATAGGCATTTCAGATATAGGTGTCGATAGGCATTTCAGATAGAGGTGTCGATAGGCATTTCAGATATAGGTGTCGATAGGCATTTCAGATATAGGTGTCGATAGGCATTTCAGATATAGGTGTCGATAGGCATTTCAGATATAGGTGCCGATAGGCATTTCAGATATAGTTGCCGATTGGCATTTAAAAATAGGTGCCGATAGGCATTTCAGATATAGAAGCCGATAGGCATTTCAAATATAGGTGCCGATAGGCATTCCAGATATGGTTGCCGATAGGCATTTCAAATATAGGTGCTGATAGGCATTTCAGATGTAGTTTCCGATAGGCATTTCAAAAATAGGTGTCGATAGGCATTTCAGATATAGGTGTCGATAGGCATTTCAGATATAGGTGTCGATAGGCATTTCAGATATAGGTGTCGATAGGCATTTCAGGTATAGGTGTCGATAGGCATTTCAGATATAGGTGTCGATAGGCATTTCAGATATAGGTGCCGATAGGCATTTCAGATATAGTTGCCGATTGGCATTTTAAAAATATGGCCCGATAGGCATTTCAGATATAGAAACCGATAGGAATTTCAAATATAGGTGCCGATAGGCATTCCAGATATGGTTGCCGATAGGCATTTCAAATATAGGTGCTGATAGGCATTTCAGATGTAGTTTCCGATAGGCACTTCAAAAATAGGTGTCGATAGGCATTTCAGATATAGGTGTCGATAGGCATTTCAGATATAGGTGTCGATAGGCATTTCAGATATAGGTGTCGATAGGCATTTCAGATATAGGTGTCGATAGGCATTTCAGATATAGGTGTCGATAGGCATTTCAGATATAGGTGTCGATAGGCATTTCAGATATAGGTGTCGATAGGCATTTCAGATATAGGTGCCGATAGGCATTTCAGATATAGTTGCCGATTGGCATTTTAAAAATAGGTGCCGATAGGCATTTCAGATATAGAAGCCGATAGGCATTTCAAATATAGGTGCCGATAGGCATTCCAGATATGGTTGCCGATAGGCATTTAAAATATAGGTGCTGATAGGCATTTCAGATGTAGTTTCCGATAGGCATTTCAAAAATAGGTGTCGATAGGCATTTCAGATATAGGTGTCGATAGGCATTTCAGATATAGGTGTCGATAGGCATTACAGATATAGGTGTCGATAGGCATTTCAGATATAGGTGTCGATAGGCATTTCAGATATAGGTGTCGATAGGCATTTCAGATATAGGTGTCGATAGGCATTTCAGATATAGGTGTCGATAGGCATTTCAGATATAGGTGTCGATAGGCATTTCAGATATAAGTGCCGATAGGCATTTCAGATATAGTTGCCGATTGGCATTTTAAAAATAAGTGCCGATAGGCATTTCAGATATAGAAGCCGATAGGCATTTCAAATATAGGTGCCGATAGGCATTCCAGATATGGTTGCCGATAGGCATTTGAAATATAGGTGCTGATAGGCATTTCAGATGTAGTTTCCGATAGGCATTTCAAAAATAGGTGTCGATAGGCATTTCAGATATAGGTGTCGATAGGCATTTCAGATATAGGTGTCGATAGGCATTTCAGATATAGGTGTCGATAGGCATTTCAGATATAGGTGCCGATAGGCATTTCAGATATAGTTGCCGATTGGCATTTTAAAAATAGGTGCCGATAGGCATTTCAGATATAGAAGCCGATAGGCATTTCAAATATAGGTGCCGATAGGCATTCCAGATATGGTTGCCGATAGGCATTTCAAATATAGGTGCTGATAGGCATTTCAGATGTAGTTTCCGATAGGCATTTCAAAAATAGGTGTCGATAGGCATTTCAGATATAGGTGTCGATAGGCATTTCAGATATAGGTGTCGATAGGCATTTCAGATATAGGTGTCGATAGGCATTTCAGATATAGGTGTCGATAGGCATTTCAGATATAGGTGTCGATAGGCATTTCAGAAATAGGTGTCGATAGGCATTTCAGATATAGGTGTCGATAGGCATTTCAGATATAGGTGTCGATAGGCATTTCAGATATAGGTGTCGATAGGCATTTCAGATATAGGTGTCGATAGGCATTTCAGATATAGGTGTCGATAGGCATTTCAGATATAGGTGTCGATAGGCATTTCAGATATAGGTGTCGATAGGCATTTCAGAAATAGGTGCCGATAGGCATTTCAGATATAGTTGCCGATTGGCATTTTAAAAATAGGTGCCGATAGGCATTTCAGATATAGATGCCGATAGGCATTTCAAATATAGGTGCCGATAGGCATTCCAGATATGGTTGCCGATAGGCATTTAAAATATAGGTGCTGATAGGCATTTCAGATGTAGTTTCCGATAGGCATTTCAAAAATAGGTGTCGATAGGCATTTCAGATATAGGTGTCGATAGGCATTTCAGATATAGGTGTCGATAGGCATTACAGATATAGGTGTCGATAGGCATTTCAGATATAGGTGTCGATAGGCATTTCAGATATAGGTGTCGATAGGCATTTCAGATATAGGTGTCGATAGGCATTTCAGATATAGGTGTCGATAGGCATTTCAGATATAGGTGTCGATAGGCATTTCAGATATAAGTGCCGATAGGCATTTCAGATATAGTTGCCGATTGGCATTTTAAAAATAAGTGCCGATAGGCATTTCAGATATAGAAGCCGATAGGCATTTCAAATATAGGTGCCGATAGGCATTCCAGATATGGTTGCCGATAGGCATTTGAAATATAGGTGCTGATAGGCATTTCAGATGTAGTTTCCGATAGGCATTTCAAAAATAGGTGTCGATAGGCATTTCAGATATAGGTGTCGATAGGCATTTCAGATATAGGTGTCGATAGGCATTTCAGATATAGGTGTCGATAGGCATTTCAGATATAGGTGGCGATAGGCATTTCAGATATAGTTGCCGATTGGCATTTTAAAAATAGGTGCCGATAGGCATTTCAGATATAGAAGCCGATAGGCATTTCAAATATAGGTGCCGATAGGCATTCCAGATATGGTTGCCGATAGGCATTTCAAATATAGGTGCTGATAGGCATTTCAGATGTAGTTTCCGATAGGCATTTCAAAAATAGGTGTCGATAGGCATTTCAGATATAGGTGTCGATAGGCATTTCAGATATAGGTGTCGATAGGCATTTCAGATATAGGTGTCGATAGGCATTTCAGATATAGGTGTCGATAGGCATTTCAGATATAGGTGTCGATAGGCATTTCAGATATAGGTGCCGATAGGCATTTTAGATATAGTTGCCGATTGACATTTTAAAAATAGGTGCCGATAAGCATTTCAGATATAGAAGCCGATAGGCATTTCAAAAATAGGTGCCGATAGGCATTCCAGATATGGTTGCCGATAGGCATTTCAAATATAGGTGCTGATAGGCATTTCAGATGTAGTTTCCGATAGGCATTTCAAAAATAGGTGTCGATAGGCATTTCAGATATAGGTGTTGATAGGCATTTCAGATATAGGTGTCAATAGGCATTTCAGATATAGGTGTCGATAGGCATTTCAGATATAGGTGTCGATAGGCATTTCAGATATAGGTGTCGATAGGCATTTCAGATATAGGTGTCGATAGGCATTTCAGATATAGGTGTCGATAGGCATTTCAGATATAGGTGTCGATAGGCATTTCAGATATAGGTGCCGATAGGCATTTCAGATATAGTTGCCGATTGGCATTTTAAAAATAGGTGCCGATAGGCATTTCAGATATAGAAGCCGATAGGCATTTCAAATATAGGTGCCGATAGGCATTCCAGATATGGTTGCCGATAGGCATTTCAAATATAGGTGCTGATAGGCATTTCAGATGTAGTTTCCGATAGGCATTTCAAAAATAGGTGTCGATAGGCATTTCAGATATAGATGTCGATAGGCATTTCAGATATAGGTGTCGATAGGCATTTCAGATATAGGTGTCGATAGGCATTTCAGATATAGGTGTCGATAGGCATTTCAGATATAGCTGTCGATAGGCATTTCAGATATAGGTGCCGATAGGCATTGCAGATATACTTGCCGATTGGCATTTTAAAAATAGGTGCCGATGGGCATTTCAGATATAGAAGCCGATAGGCATTTCAAATATAGGTGCCGATAGGCATTCCAGATATGGTTGCCGATAGGCATTTCAAATATAGGTGCTGATAGGCATTTCAGATGTAGTTTCCGATAGGCATTTCAAAAATAGGTGTCGATAGGCATTTCAGATATAGGTGTCGATAGGCATTTCAGATATAGGTGTCGATAGGCATTTCAGATATAGGTGTCGATAGGCATTTCAGATATAAGTGTCGATAGGCATTTCAGATATAGGTGTCGATAGGCATTTCAGATATAGGTGTCGATAGGCATTTCAGATATAGGTGTCGATAAGCATTTTAGATATAGGTGCCGATAGGCATTTCAGATATAGTTGCCGATTGGCATTTTAAAAATAGGTGCCGATAGGCATTTCAGATATAGAAGCCGATAGGCATTTCAAAAATAGGTGTCGATAGGCATTTCAGATATAGGTGTCGATAGGCATTTCAGATATAGGTGTCGATAGGCATTTCAGATATAGGTGTCGATAGGCATTTCAGATATAGGTGTCGATAGGCATTTCAGATATAGGTGTCGATAGGCATTTCAGATATAGGTGTCGATAGGCATTTCAGAAATAGGTGTCGATAGGCATTTCAGATATAGGTGTCGATAGGCATTTCAGATATAGGTGCCGATAGGCATTTCAGATATAGTTGCCGATTGGCATTTTAAAAATAGGTGCCGATAGGCATTTCAGATATAGAAGCCGATAGGCATTTCAAATATAGGTGCCGATAGGCATTCCAGATATGGTTGCCGATAGGCATTTCAAATATAGGTGCTGATAGGCATTTCAGATGTAGTTTCCGATAGGCATTTCAAAAATAGGTGTCGATAGGCATTTCAGATATAGGTGTCGATAGGCATTTCAGATATAGGTGTCGATAGGCATTTCAGATATAGGTGTCGATAGGCATTTCAGATATAGGTGTCGATAGGCATTTCAGATATAGGTATCGATAGGCATTTCAGATATAGGTGTCGATAGGCATTTCAGATATAAGTGTCGATAGGCATTTCAGATATAGGTGTCGATAGGCATTTCAGATATAGGTGCCGATAGGCATTTCAGATATAGTTGCCGATTGGCATTTTAAAAATAGGTGCCGATAGGCATTTCAGATATAGAAGCCGATAGGCATTTCAAATATATGTGCCGATAGGCATTCCAGATATGGTTGCCGATAGGCATTTCAAATATAGGTGCTGATAGGCATTTCAGATGTAGTTTCCGATTGGCATTTCAAAAATAGGTGTCGATAGGCATTTCAGATATAGGTGTCGATAGGCATTTCAGATATAGGTGTCGATAGGCATTTCAGATATAGGTGTCGATAGGCATTTCAGATATAGGTGTCGATAGGCATTTCAGATATAGGTGTCGATAGGCATTTCAGATATAGGTGTCGATAGGCATTTTAGATATAGGTGTCGATAGGCATTTCAGATATAGGTGCCGATAGGCATTTCAGATATAGTTGCCGATTGGCATTTTTAAAATAGGTGCCGATAGGCATTTCAGATATAGAAGCCGATAGGCATTTCAAATATAGGTGCCGATAGGCATTCCAGATATGGTTGCCGATAGGCATTTCAAATATAGGTGTCGATAGGCATTTCAGATATAGGTGTCGATAGGCATTTCAGATATAGGTGTCGATAGGCATTTCAGATATGGTTGCCGATAGGCATTTCAAATATAGGTGCTGATAGGCATTTCAGATGTAGTTTCCGATTGGCATTTCAAAAATAGGTGTCGATAGGCATTTCAGATATAGGTGTCGATAGGCATTTCAGATATAGGTGTCGATAGGCATTTCAGATATAGGTGTCGATAGGCATTTCAGATATAGGTGTCGATAGGCATTTCAGATATAGGTGTCGATAGGCATTTCAGATATAGGTGTCGATAGGCATTTTAGATATAGGTGTCGATAGGCATTTCAGATATAGGTGCCGATAGGCATTTCAGATATAGTTGCCGATTGGCATTTTTAAAATAGGTGCCGATAGGCATTTCAGATATAGAAGCCGATAGGCATTTCAAATATAGGTGCCGATAGGCATTCCAGATATGGTTGCCGATAGGCATTTCAAATATAGGTGTCGATAGGCATTTCAGATATAGGTGTCGATAGGCATTTCAGATATAGGTGTCGATAGGCATTTCAGATATAGGTGTCGATAGGCACTTCAGATATAGGTGCCGATAGGCATTTCAGATATAGTTGCCGATTGGCATTTTAAAAATAGGTGCCGATAGGCATTTCAGATATAGAAGCCGATAGGCATTTCAAATATAGGTGCCGATAGGCATTCCAGATATGGTTGCCGATTGGCATTTCAAATATAGGTGCTGATAGGCATTTCAGATGTAGTTTCCGATAGGCATTTCAAAAATAGGTGTCGATAGGCATTTCAGATATAGGTGTCGATAGGCATTTCAGATATAGGTGTCGATAGGCATTTCAGATATAGGTGTCGATAGGCATCTCAGATATAGGTGTCGATAGGCATTTCAGATATAGGTGTCGATAGGCATTTCAGATATAGGTGTCGATAGGCATTTCAGATATAGGTGTCGATAGGCATTTCAGATATAGGTGCCGATAGGCATTTCAGATATAGTTGCCGATTGGCATTTTAAAAATAGGTGCCGATAGGCATTTCAGATATAGAAGCCGATAGGCATTTCAAATATAGGTGCCGATAGGCATTCCAGATATGTTTGCCGATAAGCATTTCAAATATAGGTGCTGATAGGCATTTCAGATGTAGTTTCCGATAGGCATTTCAAAAATAGGTGTCGATAGGCATTTCAGATATAGGTGTCGATAGGCATTTCAGATATAGGTGTCGATAGGCATTTCAGATATAGGTGTCGATAGTCATTTCAGATATAGGTGTCGATAGGCATTTCAGATATAGGTGTCGATAGGCATTTCAGATATAGGTGTCGATAGGCATTTCAGATATAGGTGTCGATAGGCATTTCAGATATAGGTGTCGATAGGCATTTCAGATATAGGTGCCGATAGGCATTTCAGATATAGTTGCCGATTGGCATTTTAAAAATAGGTGCCGATAGGCATTTCAGATATAGAAGCCGATAGGCATTTCAAATATAGGTGCCGATAGGCATTCCAGATATGGTTGCCGATTGGCATTTCAAATATAGGTGCTGATAGGCATTTCAGATGCAGTTTCCGATAGGCATTTCAAAAATAGGTGTCGATAGGCATTTCAGATATAGGTGTCGATAGGCATTTCAGATATAGGTGTCGATAGGCATTTCAGATATAGGTGTCGATAGGCATTTCAGACATAGGTGTCGATAGGCATTTCAGATATAGGTGTCGATAGGCATTTCAGATATAGGTGTCGATAGGCATTTCAGATATAGGTGTCGATAGGCATTTCAGATATAGTTGCCGATAGGCATTTCAGATATAGTTGCCGATTGGCATTTTAAAAATAGGTGCCGATAGGCATTTCAGATATAGAAGCCGATAGGCATTTCAAATATAGGTGCCGATAGGCATTCCAGATATGGTTGCCGATAGGCATTTCAAATATAGGTGCTGATAGGCATTTCAGATGTAGTTTCCGATAGGCATTTCAAAAATAGGTGTCGATAGGCATTTCAGATATAGGTGTCGATAGGCATTTCAGATATAGGTGTCGATAGGCATTTCAGATATAGGTGTCGATAGGCATTTCAGATATAGGTGTCGATAGGCATTTCAGATATAGGTGTCGATAGGCATTTCAGATATAGGTGTCGATAGGCATTTCAGATATAGGTGTCGATAGGCATTTCAGATATAGGTGTCGATAGGCATTTCAGATATAGGTGTCGATAGGCATTTCAGATATAGGTGCCGATAGGCATTTCAGATGTAGTTGCCGATTGGCATTTTAAAAATAGGTGCCGATAGGCATTTCAGATATAGAAGCCGATAGGCATTTCAAATATAGGTGCCGATAGGCATTCCAGATATGGTTGCCGATAGGCATTTCAAATAAAGGTGCTGATAGGCATTTCAGATGTAGTTTCCGATAGGCATTTCAAAAATAGGTGTCGATAGGCATTTCAGATATAGGTGTCGATAGGCATTTCAGATATAGGTGTCGATAGGCATTTCAGATATAGGTGTCGATAGGCATTTCAGATATAGGGGTCGATAGGCATTTCAGCTATAGGTGTCGATAGGCACTTCAGATATAGGTGTCGATAGGCATTTCAGATATAGGTGTCGATAGGCATTTCAGATATAGGTGCCGATAGGCATTTCAGATATAGTTGCCGATTGGCATTTTAAAAATAGGTGCCGATAGGCATTTCAGATATAGAAGCCGATAGGCATTTCAAATATAGGTGCCGATAGGCATTCCAGATATGGTTGCCGATAGGCATTTCAAATATAGGTGCTGATAGGCATTTCAGATGTAGTTTCCGATAGGCATTTCAAAAATAGGTGTCGATAGGCATTACAGATATAGGTGTCGATAGGCATTTCAGATATAGGTGTCGATAGGCATTTCAGATATAGGTGTCGATAGGCATTTCAGATATAGGTGTCGTAAGGCATTTCAGATATAGGTGTCGATAGGCATTTCAGATATAGGTGTCGATAGGCATTTCAGATATAGGTGTCGATAGGCATTTCAGATATAGGTGCCGATAGGCATTTCAGATATAGTTGCCGATTGGCATTTTAAAAATAGGTGCCGATAGGCATTTCAGATATAGAAGCCGATAGGCATTTCAAATATAGGTGCCGATAGGCATTCCAGATATGGTTGCCGATAGGCATTTCAAATATAGGTGCTGATAGGCATTTCAGATGTAGTTTCCGATAGGCATTTCAAAAATAGGTGTCGATAGGCATTTCAGATATAGGTGTCGATAGGCATTTCAGATATAGGTGTCGATAGGCATTTCAGATATAGGTGTCGATAGGCATTTCAGATATAGGTGTCGATAGGCATTTCAGATATAGGTGTCGATAGGCATTTCAGATATAGGTGTCGATAGGCATTTCAGATATAGGTGCCGATAGGCATTTCAGATATATTTGCCGATTGGCATTTAAAAATAGGTGCCGATAGGCATTTCAGATATAGAAGCTGATAGGCATTTCAAATATAGGTGCCGATAGGCCTTCCAGATATGGTTGCCGATAGGCATTTCAAATATAGGTGCTAATAGGCATTTTAGATGTAGTTTCCGATAGGCATTTCAAAAATAGGTGTCGAAAGGCATTTCAGATATAGGTGTCGATAGGCATTTCAGATATAGGTGTCGATAGGCATTTCAGATATAGGTGTCGTTAGGCATTTCAGATATAGGTGTCGATAGGCATTTCAGATATAGGTGTCGATAGGCATTTCAGATATAGGTGTCGATAGGCATTTCAGATATAGGTGTCGATAGGCATTTCAGATATAGGTGTCGAAAGGCATTTCAGATATAGGTGTCGATAGGCATTTCAGATATAGGTGTCGATAGGCATTTCAGATATAGGTGTCGTTAGGCATTTCAGATATAGGTGTCGATAGGCATTTCAGATATAGGTGTCGATAGGCATTTCAGATATAGGTGTCGATAGGCATTTCAGATATAGGTGTCGATAGGCATTTCAGTTATAGGTGCCGATAGGCATTTCAGATATAGTTGCCGATTGGCATTTTAAAAATAGGTGCCGATAGGCATTTCAGATATAGAAGCCGATAGGCATTTCAAATATAGGTGCCGATTGGCATTCCAGATATGGTTGCCGATAGGCATTTCAAATATAGGTGCTGATAGGCATTTCAGACGTAGTTTCCGATAGGCATTTCAAAAATAGGTGTCGATAGGCATTTCAGATATAGGTGTCGATAGGCATTTCAGATATAGGTGTCGATAGGCATTTCAGATATAGGTGCCGATAGGCATTTCAGATATAGTTGCCGATTGGCATTTTAAAAATAGGTGCCGATAGGCATTTCAGATATAGAAGCCAATAGGCATTTCAAATATAGGTGCCGATAGGCATTCCAGATATGGTTGCCGATAGGCATTTCAAATATAGGTGCTGATAGGCATTTCAGATGTAGTTTCCGATAGGCATTTCAAAAATAGGTGTCGATAGGCATTTCAGATATAGGTGTCGATAGGCATTTCAGATATAGGTGTCGATAGGCATTTCAGATATAGGTGTCGATAGGCATTTCAGATATAGGTGTCGATAGGCATTTCAGATATAGGTGTCGATAGGCATTTCAGATATAGGTGTCGATAGGCATTTCAGATATAGGTGCCGATAGGCATTTCAGATATATTTGCCGATTGGCATTTAAAAATAGGTGCCGATAGGCATTTCAGATATAGAAGCTGATAGGCATTTCAAATATAGGTGCCGATAGGCCTTCCAGATATGGTTGCCGATAGGCATTTCAAATATAGGTGCTGATAGGCATTTTAGATGTAGTTTCCGATAGGCATTTCAAAAATAGGTGTCGAAAGGCATTTCAGATATAGGTGTCGATAGGCATTTCAGATATAGGTGTCGATAGGCATTTCAGATATAGGTGTCGTTAGGCATTTCAGATATAGGTGTCGATAGGCATTTCAGATATAGGTGTCGATAGGCATTTCAGATATAGGTGCCGATAGGCATTTCAGATATAGGTGGATAGGCATTTCAAATATAGGTGCTGATAGGCATTTCAGATGTAGATTCCGATAGGCATTTCAAAAATAGGTGTCGATAGGCATTTCAGATATAGGTGTCGATAGGCATTTCAGATATAGGTGTCGATAGGCATTTCAGATATAAGTGTCGATAGGCATTTCAGATATAGGTGTCGATAGGCATTTCAGATATAGGTGTCGATAGGCATTTCAGATATAGGTGTCGATAGGCATTTCAGATATAGGTGTCGATAGGCATTTCAGATATAGGTGCCGATATCAATTTTAGATATAGTTGTCGATTGGCATTTTAAAAATAGGTGCCGATAGGCATTTCAGATATAGAAGCCGATAGGCATTTCAAATAAAGGTGCCGATAGGCATTCCAGATATGGTTGCCGATAGGCATTTCAAATATAGGTGCTGATAGGCATTTCAGATGTAGTTTCCGATAGGCATTTCAAAAATAGGTGTCGATAGGCATTTCAGATATAGGTGTCGATAGGCATTTCAGATATAGGTGTCGATAGGCATTTCAGATATAGGTGTCGATAGGCATTTTACAGATATAGGTGTCGATAGGCATTTCAGATATAGGTGTCGATAGGCATTTCAGATATAGGTGTCGATAGGGATTTCAGATATAGGTGTCGATAGGCATTTCAGATATAGGTGTCGATAGGCATTTCAGATATAGGTGCCGATAGGCATTTCAGATATAGTTGCCGATTGGCATTTTAAAAATAGGTGCCGATAGGCATTTCAGATATAGAAGCCGATAGGCATTTCAAATATAGGTGCCGATAGGCATTCCAGATATGGTTGCCGATAGGCATTTCAAATATAGGTGCTGATAGGCATTTTAGATGTAGTTTCCGATAGGCATTTCAAAAATAGGTGTCGATAGGCATTTCAGATATAGGTGTCGATAGGCATTTCAGATATAGGTGTCGATAGGAATTTCAGATATAGGTGTCGATAGGCATTTCAGATATAGGTGTCGATAGGCATTTCAGATATAGGTGTCGATAGGCATTTCAGATATAGGTGTCGATAGGCATTTCAGATATAGGTGTCGATAGGCATTTCAGATATAGGTGTCGATAGGCATTTCAGATATAGGTGCTGATAGGCATTTCAGATATAGTTGCCGATTGGCATTTTAAAAATAGGTTCCGATAGGCATTTCACATATAGAAGCCGATAGGCATTTCAAATATAGGTGCCGATAGGCATTCCAGATATGGTTGCCGATAGGCATTTCAAATATAGGTGCTGATAGGCATTTCAGATGTAGTTTCCGATAGGCATTTCAAAAATAGGTGTCGATAGGCATTTCAGATATAGGTGTCGATAGGCATTTCAGATATAGGTGTCGATAGGCATTTCAGATATAGGTGTCGATAGGCATTTCAGATATAGGTGTCGATAGGCATTTCAGATATAGGTGTCGATAGGCATTTCAGATATAGGTGTCGAAAGGCATTTCAGATATAGGTGCCGATAGGCATTTCAGATATAGGTGTCGATAGGCATTTCAGATATAGGTGCCGATAGGCATTTCAGATATAGTTGCCGATTGGCATTTTAAAAATAGGTTCCGATAGGCATTTCAGATATAGAAGCCGATAGGCATTTCAAATATAGGTGCCGATAGGCATTCCAGATATGGTTGCCGATAGGCATTTCAAATATAGGTGCTGATAGGCATTTCAGATGTAGTTTCCGATAGGCATTTCAAAAATAGGTGTCGATAGGCATTTCAGATATAGGTGTCGATAGGCAGTTCAGATATAGGTGTCGATAGGCATTTCAGATATAGGTGTCGATAGGCATTTCAGATATAGGTGTCGATAGGCATTTCAGATATAGGTGTCGATAGGCATTTCAGATATAGGTGTCGATAGGGATTTCAGATATAGGTGTCGATAGGCATTTCAGATATAGGTGTCGATAGGCATTTCAGATATAGGTGCCGATAGGCATTTCAGATATAGTTGCCGATTGGCATTTTAAAAATAGGTGCCGATAGGCATTTCAGATATAGAAGCCGATAGGCATTTCAAATATAGGTGCCGATAGGCATTCCAGATATGGTTGCCGATAGGCATTTCTAATATAGGTGCTGATAGGCATTTCAGATGTAGTTTCCGATGGGCATTTCAAAAATAGGTGTCGATAGGCATTTCAGATATAGGTGTCGATAGGCATTTCAGATATAGGTGTCGATAGGCATTTCAGATATAGGTGTCGATAGGCATTTCAGATATAGGTGTCGATGGGCATTTCAGATATAGGTGTCGATAGGCATTTCAGATATAGGTGTCGATAGGCATTTCAGATATAGTTGTCGATAGGCATTTCAGATATAGGTGCCGATAGGCATTTCAGATATAGAAGCCGATTGGCATTTTAAAAATAGGTGCCGATAGGCATTTCAGATATAGAAGCCGATAGGCATTTCAAATATAGGTGCCGATAGGCATTCCAGATATGGTTGCCGATAGGCATTTCAAATATAGGTGCTGATAGGCATTTCAGATGTAGTTTTCGATAGGCATTTCAAAAATAGGTGTCGATAGGCATTTCAGATATAGGTGTCGATAGGCATTTCAGATATAGGTGTCGATAGGCATTTCAGATATAGGTGTCGATAGGCATTTCAGATATAGGTGTCGATAGGCATTTCAGATATAGGTGCCGATAGGCATTTCAGATATAGTTGCCGATTGGCATTTTAAAAATAGGTGCCGATAGGCATTTCAGATATGGAAGCCGATAGGCATTTCAAATATAGGTGCCGATAGGCATTCCAGATATGGTTGCCGATAGGCATTTCAAATATAGGTGCTGATAGGCATTTCAGATGTAGTTTCCGATAGGCATTTCAAAAATAGGTGTCGATAGGCATTTCAGATATAGGTGTCGATAGGCATTTCAGATATAGGTGTCGATAGGCATTTCAGATATAGGTGTCGATAGGCATTTCAGATATAGGTGTCGATAGTCATTTCAGATATAGGTGTCGATAGGCATTTCAGATATAGGTGTCGATAGGCATTTCAGATATAGGTGTCGATAGGCATTTCAGATATAGGTGCCGATAGGCATTTCAGATATAGTTGCCGATTGGCATTTTAAAAATAGGTGCCGATAGGCATTTCAGATATAGAAGCCGATAGGCATTTCAAATATAGGTGCCGATATGCATTCCAGATATGGTTGCCGATAGGCATTTCAAATATAGGTGCTGATAGGCATTTCAGATGTAGTTTCTGATAGGCATTTCAAAAATAGGTTTCGATATACATTTCAGATATAGGTGTCGATAGGCATTTCAGATATAGGTGTCGATAGGCATTTCAGATATAGGTGTCGATAGGCATTTCAGATTTAGGTGTCGATAGGCATTTCAGATATAGGTGCCGATAGGCATTTCAGATATAGTTGCCGATTGGCATTTTAAAAATAGGTGCCGATAGGCATTTCAGATATAGAAGCCGATAAGCATTTCAAATATAGGTGCCGAAAGGCATTCCAGATATGGTTGCCGATAGGCATTTCAAATATAGGTGCTGATAGGCATTTCAGATGTAGTTTCCGATAGGCATTTCAAAAATAGGTGTCGATAGGCATTTCAGATATAGGTGTCGATAGGCATTTCAGATATAGGTGTCGATAGGCATTTCAGATATAGGTGTCGATAGGCATTTCAGATATAGGTGTCGATAGGCATTTCAGATATAGGTGTCGATAGGCATTTCAGATATAGGTGTCGATAGGCATTTCAGATATAGGTGTCGATAGGCATTTGAGATATAGGTGCCGATAGGCATTTCAGATATAGTTGCCGATAGGCATTTTAGATATAGGTGCCGATAGGCATATCAGATATATTTGCCGATAGGCATTTAAAATGTAGGTGCCGATAGGCATTTCAAATATAGGTGTGGATAGGCATTTCAGATATAAATGCCGAAAGGCATTTCAGATATAGGTGCCGACAGGCATTTCTGATGTGGTTGCCGACAGGCATTTCAAAAACTGGTGCCGATAGGCATTTCAGATATAGGTGCCGATAGGCATTTCAGATATAGTTGCCGATTGGCATTTTAAAAATAGGTGCCGATAGGCATTTCAGATATAGAAGCCGATAGGCATTTCAAATATAGGTGCCGATAGGCATTCCAGATATGGTTGCCGATAGGCATTTCAAATATAGGTGCTGATAGGCATTTCAGATGTAGCTTCCGATAGGCATTTCAAAAATAGGTGCCGATAGGCATTTCAGATATAGGTGCCAAAAGGCATTTCAGATATTGTTGCCAATTGGCATTTTGTAAAATAGGTGCCGATAGGCATTTCAGATATAGGTGCCGATAGGCATTTCAGATATAGTTGCCGATTGGCATTTTAAAAATAAATGCCGATGGGCATTTCAGATATAGAAGCCAATAGGCATTTCATATATAGGTGCCGATAGACATTCCAGATATGGTTGCCGATAGGCATTTCAAATATAGGTGCTGATAGGCATTTCAGATGTAGTTCCCGATAGGCAATTCAAAAATAGGTGCCGATAGGCATTTCAGATATAGGTGCCGATAGGCATTTCAGATATAGTTGCCGATTGGCATTTTTAAAATAGGTGCCGATAGGCATTTCAGATATTGAAGCCGATAGGCATTTCAAATGTAGGTGCCAATAGGCATTCCAGATATGGTTGCCGTGTGGCATTTCAAATATAAGTGCTGAAAGGCATTTCAGATGTAGTTTCCGATAGGCATTTCAAAAATTGGTGCCGATAGACATTTCAGATATAGGTGCCGATTGGCATTTCAGATATAGTTGCCGATTGGCATTTTAAAAATAGGTGCCGATAGGCATTTTAAATATAGGTGCTGATAGGCATTTAAGATGTAGTTTCCGATAGGCATTTCAAAAATTGGTGCCGATAGGCATTTCAGATGTAGATGTCGATAGGCATTTCAGATATAGGTGTCGATAGGCATTTCAGATATAGGTGTCGATAGGGATTTCAGATATAGGTGTCGATAGGCATTTCAGATATAGGTGTCGATAGGCATTTCAGATATAGGTGCCGATAGGCATTTCAGATGTAGTTGCCGATTGGCATTTTAAAAATAGGTGCCGATAGGCATTTCAGATATAGAAGCCGATAGGCATTTCAAATATAGGTGCCGATAGGCATTCCAGATATGGTTGCCGATAGGCATTTCTAATATAGGTGTCGATAGGCATTTCAGATATAGGTGCCGATAGGCATTTCAGATATAGTTGCCGATTGGCATTTTAAAAATAGGTGCCGATAGGCATTTCAGATATAGAAGCCGATAGGCATTTCAAATATAGGTGCCGATAGGCATTCCAGATATGGTTGCCGATAGGCATTTCAAATATAGGTGCTGATAGGCATTTCAGATGTAGTTTCCGATAGGCATTTCAAAAATAGGTGTCGATAGGCATTTCAGATATAGGTGTCGATAGGCATTTCAGATATAGGTGTCGATAGGCATTTCAGATACAGGTGTCGATAGGCATTTCAGATATAGGTGTCGATAGGCATTTCAGATATAGGTGTCGATAGGCATTTCAGATATAGGTGTCGATAGGCATTTCAGATATAGGTGTCGATAGGCATTCCAGATATAGGTGCCGATAGGCATTTCAGATATAGTTGCCGATTGGCATTTTAAAAATAGGTGCCGATAGGCATTTCAGATATAGAAGCCGATAGGCATTTCAAATATAGGTGCCGATAGGAATTCCAGATATGGTTGCCGATAGGCAATTCAAATATAGGTGCTGATAGGCATTTCAGATGTAGTTTCCGATAGGCATTTCAAAAATAGGTGTCGATAGGCATTTCAGATATAGGTGTCGATAGGCATTTCAGATATAGGTGTCGATAGGCGTTTCAGATATAGGTGTCGATAGGCATTTCAGATATAGGTGTCGATAGGCATTTCAGATATAGGTGTCGATAGGCATTTCAGATATAGGTGTCGATAGGCATTTCAGATATAGGTGTCGATAGGGATTTCAGATATAGGTGTCGATAGGCATTTCAGATATAGGTGTCGATAGGCATTTCAGATATAGGTGCCGATAGGCATTTCAGATATAGTTGCCGATTGGCATTTTAAAAATAGGTGCCGATAGGCATTTCAGATATAGAAGCCGATAGGCATTTCAAATATAGGTGCCGACAGGCATTCCAGATATGGTTGCCGATAGGCATTTCAAATATAGGTGCTGATAGGCATTTCAGATGTAGTTTCCGATAGGCATTTCAAAAATAGGTGTCGATAGGCATTTCAGATATAGGTGTCGATAGGCATTTCAGATATAGGTGTCGATAGGCATTTCAGATATAGGTGTCGATAGGCATTTCAGATATAGGTGTCGATAGGCATTTCAGATATAGGTGTCGATAGGCATTTCAGATATAGGTGTCGATAGGCATTTCAGATATAGGTGTCGATAGGCATTTCAGATATAGGTGCCGATAGGAATTTCAGATATAGTTGCCGATTGGCATTTTAAAAATAGGTGCCGATAGGCATTTCAGATATAGAAGCCGATAGGCATTTCAAATATAGGTGCCGATAGGCATACCAGATATGGTTGCCGATAGGCATTTCAAATATAGGTGCTGATAGGCATTTCAGATGTAGTTTCCGATAGGCATTTCAAAAATAGGTGTCGATAGGCATTTCAGATATAGGTGTCGATAGGCATTTCAGATATAGGTGTCGATAGGCATTTCAGATATAGGTGTCGATAGGCATTTCAGATATAGGTGTCGATAGGCATTTCAGATATAGGTGTCGATAGGCATTTCAGATATAGGTGTCGATAGGCATTTCAGATATAGGTGTCGATAGGCATTTCAGATATAGGTGCCGATAGGCATTTCAGATATAGTTGCCGATTGGCATTTTAAAAATAGGTGCCGATAGGCATTTCAGATATAGAAGCCGATAGGCATTTCAAATATAGGTGCCGATATGCATTCCAGATATGTTTGCCGATAGGCATTTCAAATATAGGTGCTGATAGGCATTTCAGATGTAGTTTCTGATAGGCATTTCAAAAATAGGTTTCGATAAACATTTCAGATATAGGTGTCGATAGGCATTTCAGATATAGGTGTCGATAGGCATTTCAGATATAGGTGTCGATAGGCATTTCAGATTTAGGTGTCGATAGGCATTTCAGATATAGGTGCCGATAGGCATTTCAGATATAGTTGCCGATTGGCATTTTAAAAATAGGTGCCGATAGGCATTTCAGATATAGAAGCCGATAGGCATTTCAAATATAGGTGCCGATAGGCATTCCAGATATGGTTGCCGATAGGCATTTCAAATATAGGTGCTGATAGGCATTTCAGATGTAGTTTCCGATAGGCATTTCAAAAATAGGTGTCGATAGGCATTTCAGATATAGGTGTCGATAGGCATTTCAGATATAGGTGTCGATAGGCATTTCAGATATAGGTGTCGATAGGCATTTCAAATATAGGTGCCGATAGGCATTTCAGATATAGTTGCCGATTGGCATTTTAAAAATAGGTGCCGATAGGCATTTCAGATATAGAAGCCGATAGGCATTTCAAATATAGGTGCCGATAGGCATTCCAGATATGGTTGCCGATAGGCATTTCAAATATAGGTGCTGATAGGCATTGCAGATGTAGTTTCCGATAGGCATTTCAAAAATAGGTGTCGATAGGCATTCCAGATATAGATGTCGATAGGCATTTCAGATATAGGTGTCGATAGGCATTTCAGATATAGGTGTCGATAGGCATTTCAGATATAGGTGTCGATAGGCATTTCAGATATAGGTGTCGATAGGCATTTCAGATATAGGTGTCGATAGGCATTTCAGATATAGGTGTCGATAGGCATTTCAGATATAGGTGCCGATAGGCATTTCAGATATAGTTGCCGATTGGCATTTTAAAAATAGGTGCCGATAGGCATTTCAGATATAGAAGCCGATAGGCATTTCAAATATAGGTGCCGACAGGCATTCCAGATATGGTTGCCGATAGGCATTTCAAATATAGGTGCTGATAGGCATTTCAGATGTAGTTTCCGATAGGCTTTTCAAAAATAGGTGTCGATAGGCATTTCAGATATAGGTGTCGATAGGCATTTCAGATATAGGTGTCGATAGGCATTTCAGATATAGGTGTCGATAGGCATTTCAGATATAGGTGTCGATAGGCATTTCAGATATAGGTGTCGATAGGCATTTCAGATATAGGTGTCGATAGGCATTTCAGATATAGGTGTCGATAGGCATTTCAGATATAGGTGTCGATAGGCATTTCAGATATAGGTGCCGATAGGCATTTCAGATATAGTTGCCGATTGGCATTTTAAAAATAGGTGCCGATAGGCATTTCAGATATAGAAGCCGATAGGCATTTCAAATATAGGTGCCGATAAGCATTCCAGATATGGTTGCCGATAGGCATTTCAAATATAGGTGCTGATAGGCATTTCAGATGTAGTTTCCGATAGGCATTTCAAAAATAGGTGTCGATAGGCATTTCAGATATAGGTGTCGATAGGCATTTCAGATATAGGTGTCGATAGGCATTTCAGATATAGGTGTCGATAGGCATTTCAGATATAGGTGTCGATAGGCATTTCAGATATAGGTGTCGATAGGCATTTCAGATATAGGTGTCGATAGGCATTTCAGATATAGGTGTCGATAGGCATTTCAGATATAGGTGCCGATAGGCATTTAAGATATAGTTGCCGATTGGCATTTTAAAAATAGGTGCCGTTAGGCATTTCAGATATAGAAGCCGATAGGCATTTCAAATATAGGTGCCGATAGGCATTCCAGATACGGTTGCCGATAAGCATTTCAAATATAGGTGCTAATAGGCATTTCAGATGTAGTTTCCGATAGGCATTTCAAAAATAGGTGTCGATAGGCATTTCAGATATAGGTGTCGATAGGCATTTCAGATATAGGTGTCGATAGGCATTTCAGATATAGGTGTCGATAGGCATTTCAGATATAGGTGTCGATAGGCATTTCAGATATAGGTGCCGATAGGCATTTCAGATATAGGTGTCAATAGGCATTTCAGATATAGGTGTCGATAGGCATTTTAGATATAGGTGCCGATAGGCATTTCAGATATAGTTGCCGGTTGGCATTTTAAAAATAGGTGCCGATAGGCATTTCAGATATAGAAGCCGATAGGCATTTCAAATATAGGTGCCGATAGGCATTCCAGTTATGGTTGCCGATAGGCATTTCAAATATAGGTGCTGATAGGCATTTCAGATGTAGTTTCCGATAGGCATTTCAAAAATAGGTGTCGATAGGCATTTCAGATATAGGTGTCGATAGGCATTTCAGATATAGGTGTCGATAGGCATTTCAGATATAGGTGTCGATAGGCATTTCAGATATAGGTGTCGATAGGCATTTCAGATATAGGTGTCGATAGGCATTTCAGATATAGGTGTCGATAGGCATTTCAGATATAGGTGTCGATAGGCATTTCAGATATAGGTGTCGATAGGCATTTCAGATATAGGTGCCGATAGGCATTTCAGATATAGTTGCCGATTGGCATTTTAAAAATAGGTGCCGATAGGCATTTCAGATATAGAAGCCGATAGGCATTTCAAATATAGGTGCCGATAGGCATTCCAGATATGGTTGCCGATAGGCATTTCAAATATAGGTGCTGATAGGCATTTCAGATGTAGTTTCCGATAGGCATTTCAAAAATAGGTGTCGATAGGCATTTCAGATATAGGTGTCGATAGGCATTTCAGATATAGGTGTCGATAGGCATTTCAGATATAGGTGTCGATAGGCATTTCAGATATAGGTGTCGATAGGCATTTCAGATATAGGTGTCGATAGGCATTTCAGATATAGGTGTCGATAGGCATTTCAGATATAGGTGTCGATAGGCATTTCAGATATAGGTGTCGATAGGCATTTCAGATATAGGTGTCGATAGGCATTTCAGATATAGGTGTCGATAGGCATTTGAGATATAGGTGCCGATAGGCATTTCAGATATAGTTGCCGATAGGCATTTCAGATATAGGTGCCGATACGCATATCAGATATATTTGCCGATAGGCATTTAAAATGTAGGTGCCGATAGGCATTTCAAATATAGGTGTGGATAGGCATTTCAGATATAAATGCCGAAAGGCATTTCAGATATAGGTGCCGACAGGCATTTCTGATGTGGTTGCCGACAGGCATTTCAAAAACTGGTGCCGATAGGCATCTCAGATATAGGTGCCGATAGGCATTTCAGATATAGTTGCCGATTGGCATTTTAAAAATAGGTGCCGATAGGCATTTCAGATATAGAAGCCGATAGGCATTTCAAATATAGGTGCCGATAGGCATTCCAGATATGGTTGCCGATAGGCATTTCAAATATAGGTGCTGATAGGCATTTCAGATGTAGATTCCGATAGGCATTTCAAAAATAGGTGCCGATAGGCATTTCAGATATAGGTGCCGATAGGCATTTCAGATATTGTTGCCAATTGGCATTTTGTAAAATAGGTGCCGATAGGCATTTCAGATATAGAAGCCGACAGGCATTTCAAATATAGGTGCCGATAGGCATTCCAGATATGGTTGCCGATAGGCATTTCAAATATAGGTGCTGATAGGCATTTTTAATGTAGTTTCCGATAGGCATTTCAAAAATTGATGCCGATAGGCATGTCAGATATAGGTGCCGATAGGCATTTCAGATATAGTTGCCGATTGGCATTTTAAAAACAGGTGCCGATAGGTATTTCAGATATAGAGGCCGATAGGTATTTCAAATATAGGTGGCGATAGGCATTTCAGATATGGTTGCCGATAAGAATTTCAAATATAGGTGCTGATAGGCATTTCAGATGTAATTTCCGATAAGCATTTCAAAAATAGGTGCCGATAGGCATTTCAGATATAGGTGCCGATAGGCATTTCAGATATAGTTGCCGATTGGCATTTTAAAAATAAATGCCGTTTGGCATTTCAGATATAGAAGCCGATAGGCATTTCATGTATAGGTGCCGATAGACATTCCAGATATGGTTGCCGATAGGCATTTCAAATATAGGTGCTGATAGGCATTTCAGATGTAGTTTCCGATAGGCATTTTAAAAATAGGTGCCGATAGGCATTTCAGATATAGGTGCCGATAGGCATTTCAGATATAGTTGCCGATTGGCATTTTTAAAATAGGTGCCGATAGGCATTTCAGATATTGAAGCCGATAGGCATTTCAAATGTAGGTGCCAATAGGCATTCCAGATATGGTTGCCGTGTGGCATTTCAAATATAAGTGCTGAAAGGCATTTCAGATGTAGTTTCCGATAGGCATTTCAAAAATTGGTGCCGATAGGCATTTCAGATATAGGTGCCGATTGGCATTTCAGATATAGTTGCCGATTGGCATTTTAAAAATAGGTGCCGATAGGCATTTCAAATATAGGTGCTGATAGGCATTTAAGATGTAGTTTCCGATAGGCATTTCAAAAATTGGTGCCGATAGGCATTTCAGATATAGGTGCCGATAGGCATTTCAGATATAGTTGCCGATTGGCATTTCAAAAAAAGGTGCCGATAGGCATTTCAGATATAGAAGCCGATAGGCATTTCAAATATAGGTGCCGATAGACATTCCAGATATGGTTGCCGATAGGCATTTCAAATATAGGTGCTGATAGGCATTTCAGATGTAGTTTCCGATAGGCATTTCAAAAATAGGTGCCGATAGGCATTTCATATAGAGGTGCCGATAGGCATTACAGATATAGTTGCCGATTGGCATTTTAAAAATAGGTGCCGATAGGCATTTCAGATATAGAAGCCGATAGGCATTTCAAATATAGGTGCCGATAGACATTCCAGATATGGTTGCCGAAAGGCATTTCAAATATAGGTGCTGATAGGCATTTCAGATGCAGTTTCCGATAGGCATTTCAAAAATAGGTGCCGATAGGCATTTCAGATATAGAAGCCGATAAACATTTCAAATATAGGTGCCGATAGGCATTCCAGATATAGTTGCCGATAGGCATTTCAAATATAGGTGCTGATAGGCATTTCAGATGTAGTTTCCGATAGGCATTTCAAAAATTGGTGCCGATAGGCATTTTAGATATAGGTGCCGATAGGCATTTCAGATATAGGTGACGATAGGCATTTCAGATATAGTTGCCGATTGGCATTTTAAAAATAGGTGCCGATAGGCATTTCAAATATAGAAGCCGATAGGTATTTCAAATATAGGTGTTGATAGGCATTTCAGATATGGTTGCCGATAGGCATTTCAAATATTGGTGTTGATAGGCATTTCAGATGTAGTTTCCGATAGGCATTTCAAAAATAGGTGCCGATAGGCATTTCAGATATAGGTGGCGATAGGCATTACAGATATAGTTGCCGATTGGCATTTTAAAAATTGGTGCCGATAGGCATTTCAGATATAGAAGCCGATAGGCATTTCAAATATAGGTGCCGATAGACATTCCAGATATGGTTGCCGATAGGCATTTCAAATATAGGTGCTGATAGGCATTTCAGATGTAGTTTCCGATAGGCATTTAAAAAATAGGTGCCGATAGGCATTTTAGATATAGGTGCCGATAGGCATTTCAGATATAGTTGCCGATTGGCATTTCTAAATAGGTGCCGATAGGCATTTCAGATATAGAAGCCGATAGGCATTTCAAATATAGGTGCCGATAGGCATTCCAGTATTGGTTGCCGATAGGCATTTCAAATATAGGTGCTGATAGGCATTTCAGATGTAGTTTCCGATAGGCATTTCAAAAATAGGTGCCGATAGGCATTTCAGATATAGGTGCCGATAGGCATTTCAGATATAGTTTCCGATTAGCATTTTAAAAATAGGTGCCGATAGGCATTTCAGATATAGAAGCCGATAGGTATTTCAAATATAGGTGTAGATAGGCATTTCAGATATGGTTGCCGATAGGCACTTCAAATATAGGTGCTGATAGGCATTTCAGATGTAGTTTCCGATGCGCATTTCAAAAATAGGTGCCGATAGGCATTTCAGATATAGGTGCAGATAGGCATTTCAGATATAGTTGCCGAGGGCATTTTAAAAATAGGTGTCGATAGGCATTTCAGATATAGAAGCCGATAGGCATTTCAAATATAGGTGCCGATAGGCATTCCAGATATGGTTGCTGATAGGCATTTCAAATATAGGTGCTGATAGGCATTCCATATGTAGTTTCCGATAGGCATTTCAAAAATTGGTGCCGATAGGCATTTCAGATATAGGTGCCGATAGGCATTTCAGATATAGTTACCGATTGGCATTTTAAAAATAGGTGCCGATAGGCATTTCAGATATAGAAGCCGATAGGTATTTCAAATATAGGTGTCAATAGGCATTTCAGATATGGTTGCTGATAGGCGTTTCAAATATAGGTGCTGATAGGCATTTCAGATGTAGTTTCCGACAGGCATTTCAAAAACTGGTGCCGTTAGGCATTTCAGATATAGGTGCCGATAGGCATTTCAGATATAGTTGCCGATTGGCATTTTAAAAATAGGTGCCGATAGGCATTTCAGATATTGAAGCCGATAGGCATTTCAAATATAGGTGCCGATAGGCAATTCAGATATGGTTGCCGATAGGCATTTCAAATATAGGTGCTGATAGGCATTTCAGATGTAGCTTCCGATAGGCATTTCAAAAATAGGTGCCGATAGGCTTTTCAGATATAGGTGCCGATAGGTATTTCAGATATTGTTGCCAATTGGCATTTTGTAAAATAGGTGCCGATAGGCATTTCAGATATAGAAGCCGACAGGCATTTCAAATATAGGTGCCGATAGGCATTCTAGATATGGTTGCCGATAGGCATTTCAAATATAGGTGCTGATAGGCATTTTCAATGTAGTTTCCGATAGGCATTTCAAAAATTGATGCCGATAGGCATGTCAGATATAGGTGCCGATAGGCATTTCAGATATAGTTGCCGATTGGCATTTTAAAAACAGGTGCCGATAGGTATTTCAGATATAGAGGCCGATAGGTATTTCAAATATAGGTGGCGATAGGCAATTCAGATATGGTTGCCGATAGGCATTTCAAATATAGGAGCAGATAGGCATTTCAGATGTAGTTTCCGAAAGGCATTTCAAAAATAGGTGCCGATAGGCATTTTAGATATAGGTGCCGGTAGGCATTTCGGATATAGTTGCCGATTGGCATTTTAAAAATAGGTGCCGATAGGCATTTCAGATATAGAAGCCGATAGGCATTTCAAATATAGGTGCTAATAGGCATTCCAGATATGGTTGCCGATAGGCATTTCAAATATAAGTGCTGATAGGCATTTCAGATGTAGTTTCCGATAGGCATTTCAAAAATAGGTTTCGATAGGCATTACAGATATAGGTGCCGATAGGCATTTCAGATATAGTTGCCGATTGGCATTTTGAAAATAGGTGCCGATAGGCATTTCAGATATAGAAGCCGATAGGTATTTCAAATATAGGTGTCGATAGGCATTTCAGATATGGTTGCCGATAGGCATTTCAAATATAGGTGCTGATAGGCATTTCAGATGTAGTTTCCGATAGGCAATTAAAAAAATAGGTGCCGATAGGCATTTCAGATATAGGTGCCGATAGGCATTTCAGATATAGTTGCCGATTGGCATTTTAAAAATAGGTGCCGATAGGCATTTTAGATGTAGTTTCCGATAGGCATTTCAAAAATAGGTGCCGATAGGCATTTCAGATATAGGTGCCGATAGGCATATCAGATATAGTTTCCGATTGGCATTTTAAAAATAGGTGCCGATAGGCATTTCAGATATAGAAGCCGATAGGCATTTCAAATATAGGTGCCGATTAGCATTCCAGATATAATTGCCGATAAGCATTTCAAATATAGGTGCTGATAGGCATTTCAGATGTAGTTTCCGATAGGCATTTCAAAAATAGGTGCCGATAGGCATTTCAGATATATGTGCCGATAGGCATTTCAGATATAGTTGCCGATTGGCATTTTAAAAATAGGTGCCGATAGGCATTTCAGATATAGAAGCCGATATGCATTTCAAATATAGGTGCCTATAGGCATTCCAAATATGGTTGCCGATAGGCATTTCACATATAGGTGCTGATAGGCATTTCAGATGTAATTTCCGATAGGCATTTCAAAAATAGGTGCCGATAGGCATTTCAGATATAGGTGCCGATAGGCATTTCAGATATAGTTGCCGATTGGCATTTTAAAAATAGATGCCGATGGGCATTTCAGATATAGAAGCCGATAGGCATTTCAAATATAGGTGCCGATAGACATTCCAGATATGGTTGCCGATAGGCATTTCAAATATAGGTGCTGATAGGCATTTCAGATGTAGTTTCCGATAGGCATTTCAAAAATAGGTGCCGATAGGCATTTCAGATATAGGTGCCGATAGGCATTTCAGATATAGTTGCCGATTGGCATTTTAAAAATAGGTGCCGATAGGCATTTCTAATATAGGTGCTGATAGGCATTTAAGATGTAGTTTCCGATAGGCATTTCAAAAATTGGTGCCGATAGGCATTTCAGATATAGGTGCCGATAGGCATTTCAGATATAGTTGCCGATTAGCATTTCAAAAAAAGGT